>JAQBSW010002170.1:0-109699 GCA_029291075.1 Eudiplozoon nipponicum | reverse complement strand
GTGTTTTGCTAATTCAGACAAAAAGGTAAAAGAAGCAATATGCAATTTCCCCTAATTCTGTTGCCAATCTAAAACGATACATAAGAAGGCCAAATTCTGAAAATGAAATAAAATCGATCCGAAATACGAGTAAATAAATTTGTAAATAATCCAGAGAATACAAATCAATTTATTTTTTATTTTATCAAAGCTGTAATTTCTTATAATAAATCATACCCTTCGTGTTATGGGGCAAACTGAATTTTATGCGTCGATGGTTGAGCTAACATGAGATTTGTGAAATGCATTCATATAATACCAGGATGTTGTACCAGAGCTATTTTAAACATCGGTTACATCTCTTAAGCTAACGCACGTGAGCTCATATATAAGATACAAAAATTTTTTCTGAGCAAAAATTAATAGCATAATTGAAAAAGCCATCTTATACCACATTTAGAGACCAAAGTTCAAATTGTATAAAATTGATCTAACCCACATATTAATATATTCCAGAACTTATATATATATATATATATATATATATATATATATATATATATATATATATATATATATAGGTGTGTTTATGTATTTCTATTTTAATTTCTTAGACTACATTGGTGCACCATAGGCATTCCAAAAGCTTGTGCACACATATTATATTTTATGCGGCAGTTACATTCTAAATTGTTATTTAGAATTTTGTACTCTTGATACACCTAGCACATAATTACATGAAAACGTGATAGATACATACATTGAATTACTTCAAAGATGCAGGTCCCGTACTCTTAGTGATAAATAAAATAATCATGTTCTCAATCTGCACAGGTGTTTCAAGCCAGTTCAAAAATAAATTATGATTATATATTTTTCGACTTAATAATGGTGTCGTATGGCATTTTTAAATCAATAATAATTTTGAGTTCAACCAAGATTATCCATTAATAATGTAAAATGAGTAAAAATGCATTGCCTTTTTAAGCAACTTTCTTATACGGTGGGCATGCCTGATTACTAAAGACGGAAATACAAAATTATTTTTGATAAAATATAGCTGATATAGAGGAGAGCATTCCGAAAGAGACAAAAATATTTTAAAATAAAATTAAAGTTCCAAACTTGGCGGATTTCGGGGTGGCTCAAAGCAAGAGATGAATTTGAATTACGCATTAAGAAAACCGTCAGTTGCAGCGTCATTCTACTCTGCCAAATAAATTTGTGCAGTAATTTAATATAAACTGTTGGATTGTGTGTTTGTGTCTTTGCATTTGCCTGCTATTGTATAATGTATGATTTTAGTACAAATTTATCTAGCTTGCTCTTCTAAATTTATTAAATAAAGCAAAAGATATTGTACTCGAGAAGAGTAGATAGAATTACTTTATTACAATGTAGAATATTTGGGCCATTCGAACGGCACATATGGAATTTAATCCTGATAATAAATCTCTTCTTCCAATCTGCATGTTGTGTGTTTTACGGATGGGAACTGTATAAATAGCTGCTCATTAAAAAGTGACATTATGAAACAAGATGCCGAAAAATTCCGTGAAATAATCTTATAGTTTTATAATGGTTGGGTGTCCCTTCGTATATGCGATTTGCGTGTGGTTAAAAATAAAATTGCCATTGGTTCGATCCTCGTTGTTAATACTAATTACTAGAAATGAATTATAAACTTATTTATTACAAGTAACACTCATAAGTAGTGCATATTACTGCAATTACCTGCGGAATCATTGGCATAGGTCAAACATTCTATTGTTTTAATCTTTAGACCAATGTGTCCAAAATCATATATATTATTTGAAATATAATTCCAACGTGAACAAAAATGATAGATAGTAAAAATGTCAAAATTGTATCTCAGCTATAAGAATATCACATATATCTTTACATTTAAAAAAATGTTGTAAATGCGTGACCAAGACAAATCCTAGACTTATTCTCATCTATGCATAATACATAAAAAGCCTCTGCTTTAAAATTGACGTTATTTCAATATAAAGTTTTCGTCTTCCTAGGGAGATACAAAAGTAGTAACAGAACTCCTTCTAAATATTTGTATATTAAAACAGATGATGTTAATGACAAAGATTCAAGCAACTAGTCCAAAATCATATATATATATATATATATATATATTATTTGACAAATATTTTCACCTTGGGCATAATAATAGATTTGTAAAATGCCAAAATTGTATATCATCTATCAGAATATCACATTAACAATTATATTTTAAAGAGCGATTTATAAAAGTGTTGTTTCAAAATCATGAGCTGTCAGGATTTTATAATTATTCGTCGATGTAAATGCGTGGCCAAGAGAGCATCCAAGGGAAACATTTTCTTCTAGGCGTAGTAAATAAAAAAACCTCTGCATAAAAAATTACCTGATTTCTATATCAAGTCTTCGTCTTTCTAGGGAGATACTAGAGTGTTAACAGAACTCCTTCAATCCATTTGTATATTAAAACTTATGATGCCTATGTAGACATTGTAAAGGTACCAGCCTCTAGTGTTTCCAACCAAACTCATCCTATTACATTGCTTAGAAGCGTTGCTGTTAAATGTACTTAGAAAGCGGCAATGCACAGTTCTATAAAACAATTTCTCGCTTTTTAAATGTTATACAAAATAAAGAAAATTCAACATTTCCCATGTAAAACTAGCTAAAATCCAAGCATTTGGCAACACATTCGGCTAAAAGCGCGGCATATTAGTGAACTTAGGTATTAGGCAATTGTTAGAATTTACCTGATCTGAGTTTTGACTAATGCAGCTTTCCTTGTTCCAGTAGTTTTCTTTTTGAAAAATATTTCGGCCATACTTACCGTAGGCCTTCATCAATTGCATTTTATTTCACAAGTTTAACAAAGGAAATAAATGAAGCAAGCGCGCATATTTGTTTCATTTGTTAAACTTGTGAAACAAAATGCAATTGATAAAGGCCTACTGTAAGTATAGCCGAAATATTTTGCAAAAAGAAAACTACTGGAACAATGAAAGTTGCGTTAGTCAAAATGCAGATCAGGTAATTTCAATTAAATCAATCTTTCAAGAAACAATTGTCAGAATGTCTAAACATTTCAAGGCACAAAATAAAATTCTCTTATTAGTAATTCCTTAAATCAAGCTTGAAAACTTGAGACAAGCACCACTCACTTTATATTTATTCAGTCGAAAAATATGATTCCATCATTATGGTCTGGCTTGACATATTTTACCGTTTGGAAGTATCTTAGGTCCAACAATTTTAAACCACAGCCAAATATATAATAGGCTCCTTATGGCCAAATGAGATATAAAACCTAAAGATATTTAGTGTTCAGTGAAGATAGCTTAGCAAAGTTTTCAAAGTTCAGAGGTAAATAATAATTAATCATGGTTAATCGGTAGGTTGACAATAATATTCAATACGAATGTATGACTAATATAATCACCAACATCATAATTATTAGGAACTTAATATTAAGATATTGACTGGTTCAATTGAATACAAAGGTACCAAAGCACGTAAATATTTTCTGTATCATTAGCAAATTAATTAAAATAGTATCATTAATTATACCATTTTCTAATTCAATCAGTCAAAATTTGACGCATAAAACTATCTAGCACAAGCATGCCAGAACTGGTATATATATATATATATATATATATATATATATATATATATATATATATATATATATATACAAACAGAAAGAAATTTGACTCTATAAATGGCCTTAAGTTCTCAAATGAAATAACAGTCTCAAAGGCTAGACAAAAGTTTAGAGCGCATGCATGCATACACTATTGTTTGCCTATCCAAGACAATGTTACTGTTGAACAAATGAAACTAGCAATCTCTACAGTCCCCTGTACCGCAAATTCTGATTGATTTGAGGCAACAAATTTAATTTCGGCCGTTGACAAGAGAAAGAGTAAAAGAAATAAAAAGACCAGATAAATTAGAGGCTATTTAAAGACACGTATAAGTACTAACAATGATAAATTTCGAGGAAATAGCGCCAAAAATATATAACAAATATTAACGCAGTTTAGAAGATAAATGTACATTTGCAGTATGAGAAAATAAAGTATTAAATAAACAACCAGTCAGATCGATAATTTGACAGACAATTAAATATGAAAATTTGGAAAGGTATAAATATATAATGATAGATATACAAATATATTAATATTAAGAGAGTTGGATAAAGACATATAGGCATATGTTTTTAGTCGTCTAGACGTATATTATAATGGTTCAAAAATAGATTGATAAATATGTAGGGTTCGAAAGATGGATACAATGACAACTAGACAAAGACATTCAGACAAATACATAGATATGTGGAAGGATAACAGGATTAACTTACTGGTAGATAATTAAAAAAAACTGAAATATAATTTGATGGATAGATAGCTAAACGGCTCAACTGTTAGATTAAGAAATTGATGGACATAATTTTGTTGATATATATTTTTTCAATGTTTACCATCAGATAATGAAAGCCAAAAATCATAAGAAACACTGCTTCGGTTCCGCTTAACAATTACGCGAAGTAATTCTTTTCCTAAGAGATTAAATCATTTTTAGCTAATGTTTCTCATACGTCGTTTCTAAGATTCTACAAAGAATGAAACAAACCACTCTTGACCTAGGGTTAGCTAAAAATAAAAGAATATATATTTTTCATATTTTTCTATGAACAACGCAATGCATTCTTCTTTGTTTCATAAGTTTATAACCAGATAATGTCAATGCTTCCATCAGTTTGCTCAAATACTCGATAAAAGAAGAATATAGGCATGTAAAAGATTTAGACCAAACGGTGTAACTGGGAAATGTCACATTTTGATTGGAGATGTCTCATGATGAAGGCGATTTCACTCGCCACAAATCAATAAATAATCAAATTAGATACAGAATTATTACCTATGTATGATTAGCGCACTTGAGAAATAATAATGATAAAACTTAACGATATAGCCTAATTTGACAAAAAGCAGTTATTGTACCGTCCAATTGATCCACATTCCATCACGAAAATACATAGTAGGTATAGGGCGTAATATCGGCTCCCACTAATGAATCGCCATTAAGCACGAAACGAATGTGCATATAAGATTACACCTATCGTTCATGCTGAATTAGTTTATGTTTTTATGTCCGTTGCCTTCGAGCATTACACATTATATTTCTAATTAGGAAGAAAAAACTCATTAATAACAAAGTGGATAATGGCCATTTATTTCGGGATTACTAAATTGCGCTTTGCGATCTTTTATTTATATATATTCTGGGTTTTCATTTCATTATGTGGATGACAACAAACCTGACTCGGTTTTACTTATATTTCTTTTTTTGGCTGATTGGTAAGGGTGTATGCGTTTGTGTGTGTACCGTCCTATTATTCCACATTCTTCTACCAAATATATAGTGGTTAAAGGGCGTAATACCGGCTCCTACTGATGAGTCGCCAGTAAGCACGAAACGAATGTGCATGAGGTTATACTTTCCGTTCATGCTGCCTTTGGTTTATCCTTCTGGTCACAACTGAACTAATTTGTTACTAGGTTCGCAAAACCTAATACATACTTGCATATATATTAGGTCTTCGCAACAAACAGTATTTAACTGTAATATATTGATTTGTGTAGGCCTGTTTGCAGGTAGGGGTCTCACTCGCTGTTTTGCAAAGTGATGTCTGCGATCATTCGTTTATTGATAACTTGAGAGTTAGTCACCTGTTCGCATTGTTTGATTTTGCGTGTACGACTTTTGTTTTTCCGAGTGAAGTCTTTCGTTTCACCTTGTTGGGCAATTTTGTTTTGTTCACTTGGTAACAGCGCATGTGCGGATTGCAGTGTTGCACACTCGTATTGTTTAGCAATTTCTGTCACCGTGTGTGCACCTGTTTTTTCCTTTTCAGTTTGTTGCCAATCCATTTGAATTTTATTGAGTCTGATCGAGGGCGTATTTGGTCTGGCCTGGATACTAGTAAATTATTGTTGAATTTTGTTATTGGTGGCCAGTCGATTAGGATATCATGTTGATGAAACTTTTGAATATTTAGGCCATGTGTTTTTGTTTTATATAAAGGGCTTCATAAATATATAATAATAATTCTGCATAATCAAGAGAAACCTAAGTGAACGCGACATTTTTGATATTCAGGCTGGAACGGAAATTTTCTACAATGACTTAACGAAAGACACCGCGCTACGGACATTCAATGGAGAAGGACTGAAAGCTGAGATAGTTAGCGCACTATAACAATACAAGAATGAATTCAAAGGCAGCCTAATCATCACGAAGAAGCACATAGACGAACTCCGAAAACTACAATCAAATAAATCCATACGACTTGCCACAGGTGTTCTTATACTTGAATCCGACGCCTATAGAAAGTCCATGAACGATATTATAAATGATCAATCTAAATTCAAACAAGACATCAAACAGAAAGATGAATCAACAAATATCAAATCAAGAATAAATGTAATTATGAAAAAGATGGAAAAGCATGACTCACCATAGACGGCTGATTCCGATATTAGATCAAAACACATAGAAGACATCCAAAATGCAAAACCCGCCGGAACAAACACCGAAAGATTGTACGCAAACCAAAAACCCATAAAGCCGTGACAGCCTAAGGAGCTCCCTCCATGCGGACCATTATGTCAATGATCAATGCCCCGCAACATAAACCAGCTAAGTTTCTCTGCAAAACACTTCAGCCAATACGAAAAATTCATAAACGTAAATACTGTCAAGGACTCATTCGAGCTAGCAGATGAACTGAAGAGGAAGAACACTCTACAGAATAAAATGGTCTCGCTTGACGTCTCATCCTTATTTAAAAATATACCACTGGATAAGACAACGGAGATCTTGTGTGACCTTATTAAAGACCATATATTAGCGTGTACAAAAAACGTAAAATTTACATTTGAAGGGATATACTACCGTCAGATCAATGGTGTAGCTATGGGAAGCTGCATTGGACGCCTCGTGGGATTTGACAAAGGCCATACATAGAAAATCCACCTTCAACAGACAACACATTCATTGCAACAGCAGTTTGCCAAAATCCCACAACAAAAACTTAATCAACAACCTAGAAAACAGAAGCAGGAAGATCTGCTTTGAACACAAGATCAAGGAGAATCTGGGCTACCTGAGGAAAATTTTGCTAATGAACAACTACCCAGAGTGATTATTTGATGTCAACATCAGACCACGACAGATTCGCACTAGAGAGGATACCGTCAAGCAGGTTTTCCTAAACTTACCATTTAGAGGCGACGTACCAACCTCAATAATTGCACGGCGGCTGAATAGAATAACTAAGGAGAATTTTCCCAGTGTTAAAGTTAATATCACATTTAGCACACAGAGAATCATGAGGTTGGATGCCAAAGATCAATTGCCAATTCTCTCCAATCATTCATAGTCTACAAATTCTCATGTATGTGCGGTAGCACATATATTGGACGTACGAAGAAGCAATTGATAAACAGAATCCAGCAACATTTACCGCAGAAATTGATTAAAAAGGCTTGGCACCGTCAGGAAAATCAGCTATTTCCGATCATATATTGGAAACGGGGCACCCAGTCAATTTGACCAATTTCTCAATTCTACATAAAGCAAAATCAGAAAAATTATTATATATTTATGAAGCCCTTTATATAAAACAACAAACACCTGGCCTAAATATTCAAAAGTTTCATCAACATGATATTCTAATCGACTGGCCACGAATAACAAAATTCAACAACAATTTACTAGCATCCAGGCAAGACCGAACACGCCCTCGACCAGACTCAACAAACATTCAATCGGATTGGCAACAAACTGAAGAGGAAATAACAGATGCACATACGGTGACAGAAATTTCGAAACAATATGAGCATTCAACACTGCAATCCGCACCTGCGCTGTTACCAAGTGAAGAAAACAAAATTGCGCAACAAGGTGAAACGAAAGACTACACTCGGAAAAATAGCATTCGTACACGTAACAGCCAACAATGCGAACAGCTGGTTAACTCTCAAGCCATCAATACAAGAATGACCAGATCTCAGACATCACTTTGCAATACAACGAGAAAGACCTTTACATGCAAACAGGCACACACAAAGACACAAACTCATACACACTTACTAATCAGACAAAACAAGAAATAGAAGTATAACCGAGTCAGATTAGTTGCCACCCACATAATCAAATGAGAAACCTAGAATGTATATAAATATAAGATTTTAAAGCAGAAGTTAAAGTAATTTCGAAGTAAATGGCCATTCTCCTCTTTGTTATGTAATGATTTTCCTAATTAGAAATATACTGTGTAATATTCGAAGGCAATTGATATATATATATATATATATATATATATATATATATATATATATATATATAAACAATATCAAACAACTATCATGTTCTAGCTGACGTTAGCGCGCATTGGCGTGTTCCTGAATTCCATGCCTATCATTGGATATCGGTGATAGAAATAATATGGTATTCGCATCTATATATAATGGTAATATGTAAAAAATAGCATATATAATAATAATAATAATAATAATAATAATAATAATAATAAAAATATCGAAGGCGATATACAGCAATAAGTATACAAGAACTGGAAGAACAAAAAGGCCCCTCGAGCTCGAAGAATATTATTTACTTTGATTGCACAATTTTTAGGATATCACGAGATTTATGTTTTCGCAAAATTCGTCAGGCTTGCATTAGTAATACACTGAATTAAAAAGTTGTTTATACAACTCCTCATGAAAATTATTGTAATCTGTTTTAAAAACATCGAGCTTAATTTGCTTAATTCATTACTCAACGTAACAGAGTCCATGAATAAAGTCAATTATGCAGCATGGTTTTGCATAAAATCATAGATATAGATAAAAAAATAATCAACCAGTCGTACATACATAAAATCATACATGCATACAAGCCATCATGAACAAAATTTTGCATAAATGCAAGAACCAATATATACACCATAATAAATAACAGCACATCCCTAAAATATATGCTTAAATACAAATATGAGCACATAAATAAATAAGTACATACATACATAATTACTCAATACATACATAAAAAACTAAATAAACACACACCTAAATACACTCATACATACATAAATAAATACATGCATATACATATGCATATATCCATCCATCCATATACGCATACATAATTGCATACATACATGCATACATCCATTCATGCATATACACATACAGCATACATATATGTATACATAATCCCTTACATAAATTTATACATACATATATGCGTACAAATATACATAAATACATAAATACATACATAAATGCATACATGCATACATACATATATGACTACATACATGCATAAATAAATATATACATACTTACATAAATGAATATATAAATACATGCATACATACATATATTCAAAGATACGTACATAAAAAATACATACCTTCATGCATACATACATACATTCATACATTCATACATTCATACATTCATACATTCATACATTCATACATTCATACATTCATACATTCATACATTCATACATTCATACATTCATACATTCATACATTCATACATTCATACATTCATACATTCATACATTCATACATTCATACATTCATACATTCATACATTCATACATTCATACATTCATACATTCATACATTCATACATTCATACATTCATACATTCATACATTCATACATTCATACATTCATACATTCATACATTCATACATTCATACATTCATACATTCATACATTCATACATTCATACATTCATACATTCATACATTCATACATTCATACATTCATACATTCATACATTCATACATTCATACATTCATACATTCATACATTCATACATTCATACATTCATACATTCATACATTCATACATTCATACATTCATACATTCATACATTCATACATTCATACATTCATACATTCATACATTCATACATTCATACATTCATACATTCATACATTCATACATTCATACATTCATACATTCATACATTCATACATTCATACATTCATACATTCATACATTCATACATTCATACATTCATACATTCATACATTCATACATTCATACATTCATACATTCATACATTCATACATTCATACATTCATTTATTCATACATTTATTTCCTTATACATTCATACATTCATACATTCATACATTCATACATTCAACACATTCCTTTGTTCCTTGTCCTTACATTCATACATTCATACATTCATACATTCATACATTCATACATTCATACATTCATACATTCATACATTCATACATTCATACATTCAATTTAAACAATAATTGATTGCGCGGGTGGTGGTAACAATTCTTTAAATCAAGTTTGCGTGCTTGAAGTAAACACCAATCCCATTGTATTTAACCAGTCATCGAACAACATAACAAAACTACCGCCAGCAGCAACGCACTGACGCGTTTCGACCTTCCATGATCATCATCAGAGTACGACGGCAAACTGACTATCGAGGATAAAACCGCATTGAATATATATGGAAATCAAATTTAGATATGCGGCTCTCACCTCTGGGAGGATCAAACTTGATTTAAAGAATTGTTACCACCACCCACGCAATCAATTATTGTTTAATTACATTGAAATTGAACCAAAAATTATGCTATGCAGCAAGTCCATCTGTTGGGGAATGTGTCGGCTATCCTGTATCCTCTGCTTTCCTTTTCTACTATCTTTGTGTTTTAGTTCAGTATTTTACAAACACTTCCAAGAAAATTAAGTAAATTTAATCATGCAAGGCAGTTGTTTCTCACAGTTTCTTATTTTAATATTACAAAATGAAATGTGCTTGTAGTACAGCAGGTGACATATCAGATTGTTAATTCTCACATTTAAAATCTGTTGTCCATCAAATAATGTTTCTCTTCAGTCTGAGGCGATTTCCGCTCCATCAGCTTAACCAATCAACAGCAGGACAAATTTCCCATCAAATATCACATGTTCTATCTAGGAAAAATTTAAATACAGTAAACGGAACAAAAACATCTCATGTTCTTAAAATTCAGAATTGAAAATCCCTGAATAGTAATAATGTGCATACAAATCCAGTAATAAATATTACGCGCGCATTACGAAAATCGAACGAGATTTATAAAAATATAATAATACTGCATTAGAAAACAGATCCATAACCGGTAGAAATCGGTAAGTTTAAGGTGTTCTTACATTTTATTTCAAGAAACCAAAAATGTGTGAGATTCAATGCAGTTTTCATCTAATCCTATGCATTCAAAGCAACGATATTAAAGAGAAACGACCCTGAAAAAAAATTAAACCAAAAAGTTTTCGTGTGCACGAGGAGTGATTCAATTTTATCAGTAAGATCAACTGAAGTGGCTTTAATTGCAAGTGATGTTCCAGTGTGACAATGAAATCCTCGATTGACTAATAAGTATAGTCACATTCTGGCGCGTTTCGAACGTCATTTAGTGCGATTAACGGAGTTTTGCTATGTTACGTGATTGATTAAGTATAATAGGATTGATTTTTGTATCACCTTCGCAAAAGTGATATAATCAAATGTTACCAACACACAATGAACGCACACACGCACACACGCACAACATTCGTGACTGCACAGTGTAACTGAATCGAGATCAATTGGCAATTTAGACAACCAGTGAAGAAATACACTATAAAGATAATATTATCGCATTAAATACACGTGCTACGATGAACCGTCTTACTCATTGGAGTCAAGTGGCCAAATTTAGTAACGTCCAAGTTTATTGTGTGCAAATCGCGTAGTGCTGACCCATTCTTCTGAATTGCCAGCAAGTCCGAAACGAATGTAAATAATATAAAACATTTATTCATACTACTTCGGTATATCCATCTGGACCAAATTTAACTATTTTTACTAGGTATGTAATACGTAATTGGAATCCAGTACCTGTTTGATATGAGATTTCCCTAAACATATTTACAGCGACGTTTGTTATACTACGTCAAAGTAATTTCGACCGATACACTTCGTCGCAAAATGCCAAAAAAGTACTAAAACTTGACTAATGAAATCAATTTGAACATTTTAACAATAATTGTTTGCGCGGGTTGTGGTAACAATTCTTTAAACCAAGTTTGTGAGCTTGAAGTAAACACAAATCCCTTTATATTTAACCAGTCGTCGACCAACATAACAAAAATACCGCCAGCCGCAACGCACTGACGCGCTTGGACCTTTCATGATCATCTTCAGAGTACGACGGCAAACTGACTAGCGAGGATGAAATCGCATTGCATATATATATAGAAAGCAAAATTAGACATGCGGATCTCACCTCTAGTAATCGTGCATAAATTGTACGTGACTGGAAATGTCAGCTGCATAATTTCTATGCAGTCATGAACATTAGCTAATACATACTTGCATGAACATTAGCTGTTTGTAACTTTTTCCACACACACACACGAACACAAACACACATATTATAGACAATAGAATTTAACAGTAATTGATTGCGTGGGTGGTGGTAACAATTCTTTAAATCAACTTTGTGAGCTTGAGGTATACACCAATCACACTGTATTTAACCAGTCGTCGAACGACATAACAAAACTACCGCCTGCCGCAATTCACTGTTCGACGACTGGTTAAATATAATGGGATTGGTGTTTAATTGAAGCTCGCAAACTTGATTTACATAAAACAATTTGAACATTGGTACTTCAGTTGGTTTTCGGCCAGGAACAAAGGAAACGAATATTTATTAGTTATTCATATTGACATTTAAAGCAAAAAATACTATGATCTGCGTTAGAAAACAAATCAATCTATCAAAATTCCTATCTAATAGATACATTAAATGATTTATACTTGGATTTAAACTGTAACAACGACTTTTTGTTAGTTGTTGGTGTAGAACTTGATATTTTCGAAAACAGGAACGCGTATTTAAAAAAGATGAGCCGTGTTTCGATCGAAATATCGATCAATAAACATAACGAAGAATCTTGGATGAGTGTGTGATAACTCTTTCGTCAGAATAGAAAGTCTATGAAAAATAAATCAGAACAACAGGGGGCAAACCTTATTTTCAAAATTCACAGCATAAATTCGTAGATGTAAACACGTTTTTAAAAATTGAAGGGCTTTGTAGGACTGGCCAATCGCTATACGGGTGACGAATGAGAAAGTGATTGACGGCGAACCATCGTTTACATTCATAATAAATTAAATTCAGATAGCCACGGAATAGCTCAGTATTTTTTATGTAGATTTGGTTCATATTTGTCACAAGAATACAATTTTACAAAATAAAAATGAGTGGCACTGAAAAAGTTGAAAGTGCTAGACTATGAGAAACACTCACTTATACAGGGACAACATTTGAATTAATATTTATTAGACGAAAGCATCATATACTACATTCACAAAATAAATGCACTGCCAAAAACAAATCCCATAAAATGGGAAAACAATGAAATTATAATAGATAAAATGTAAAACGATACAACAGTTCAAAAAAAGGAAATCCAGCATAAAAAATAGAGTTAATTTAAAAGGAAGGGAGAAACACAAGGATAGTGAAAACCAATAAAACGCCATAAAAGAATTGATAGATGATAGTTTATGAAGAAAGTATTAAAAGAAGAGGCGAGAAGATGATGAGTACTTTAATAAGCAATAAATGCTATTCGCGGTAAACGGACATTGCGGTTAAGTACAACACACCTTCAGTCGGTGAATGTTCGCTCCTTCAGCTTGTTTGTGAACTTCATTAGAACAACTTGTACTTAACTTACTTCTTGTGTTTATGCGTCCCTCTTACGCTAAAACAATTATATATATATATATATATATATATATATATATATATATATATATATATATATATAATTTTACCTTTGATAGTGAACAGTATAAATATAAATTTTACATTGGCAAATCTGCTTATAATTATATTACAGTTGAAGAACACAGCGAATTTACAATCAACAGATTACAGTGGACTTGACTGTCTTCTCAAGTATATATTTGTCCTCATAAACTTAAACCATAACGAATATAGAAACACATATTATTATTAATATTAGTAGAAATTGTTTTATATTTATTTATTTTTTAAGAAAATAATTATTATTTTGTTCTAATTTTTTTTGTATAATTTTGAATTCCTTGACTTGCGTATACCTTTATTTATCAGATATTGCGCTCTAGTAACAAATTTATTCAAAAAGGACCAAAAGCATAAAACAAAATCAACATGAACGAGGGTATAATCACCTGTGTACATTTGTTTCGTGCTTAATAAAGACTCATCAGAAGATGCCGTCACTAGGATTTACACCCACTATATTTTTGATCAAGATATGTGGGACAATCTCCAGTACGAATTTGTATAACAGTAGTGTTCACTTCATATAAAGTCTCCGAGATGCGACTTCAAAGCCAAATGACTATATATAATTAAGTTTGAACTGACTTTGACTGTGTAACGTTTCGGTACATCATTTTCAGAACCTTTTTCAAAAATCGTATAACACACAGTGCACAGATCACAATACCAGATGTAAGTAATTTCTAGAGAGTTCTAATAACCTTTTAATTTTAGATTGACCAACGGTTAGGATCAAACAAATGCTCACAGTTGGTTAGTTAGTTTTAGTTCCATCTAAAAAAGAGACGAAAAACTAATCGAGTTACATTAGTTAGAATATGACTGAAATTTGTGTGCAGTGTGCGACAGGGTGTTCAGTGGTTAAGGCACCAGATTGCGAAACAAAAGTGCACTAATTCATGCATTGACTTTTATACACTATACATTTTTCGTTTTATAGTGACATCATGTAAGTATTTAATGGGTCGGGTGTTTAAATTAAGTTCGCAACCTTGATTAAAGTAAATGTTATCACCGCCCGTGCAACATATGTTAGTTTCATTATATAAATGCCAATTTATATATATATATATATATATATATATATATATATATATATATATAGCAGCTATTAATATTGATGCATATATATAAATAATTATGAGTTCGCATTAAAATTCGAGCACATAAGATTACCAATGAATACATTCTTTCAGTCAATACATGTATTTATCTTCTACCACAACTTATAAAAATAAGTAAAATGCACATTAATACATTTAAATATATAATTTAATACATTCATATTGAGAAATAAGCAACTGTATAAGTTTTTATTTATATTTAACCTCACCTTAATTAAATATATATAAGAAACCCATAAATATATACGTGTATTTGAACCTATTTATGCATATATATACAATATAAGCGACAGTGTGAATCCACTAGTTGTGAATCTAAATATGTATATTTTCACAAAGACAAATTTTTAATTTAAATTAATTTATATATATATTTTTTAATTTAAAATTGCTTATTAAATTCATTTATTTATTTTATAAATAATATATTTACTATTCGCTCTTACTTTACAAATGTATAATTATCAATATATATATATATATATATATATATATATATATATATATATATATATATATTTATTATGTCAATTAGAAATATATATATATATATATATATATATATATATATATATATAAACAAATTCAAAATAATGTATTTAGATACTGGTAGAAATAAGATTTATTAATAAATTTTATTCCATATATTTCATATATATATATATATATATATATATATATATATATATATAAACACATATGTTAATACATATAGAATATATATGCGGATATAAAATGTATACTTATGTACGAATTAGTATGCGTTCCTCTATAAAAACAGCATTTTACTATGAATAGGTTCTATCCGACAATATTTCTATTTCATTCTTTAAATCAAGTTTGCGAGCTTGAAGTAAACGCCAAACCCATTGTATTTAACCAGTCATCGGACAACATAGTAAAACTACCGCCAGCCGCAATGGTTACATATTATAGGATTGGTGTTTATTTAAAGTCGCAAACTTAATTTTTAAAAAACAATTTGAACATAGGTACTTCAGTTTAAGTAAATACCGCGTCAGTGCGTAGTGGCTGGCGGTAGTTTGTTATGTTGTCCGACGACTGGTTAAATACAATGGGTTTGGTGATTACTTCATGCTAGAAAACTTGATTTAAATAATTGTTACCACCACCCGCTCAATAAATTATTGTTAAATTGTATTGCTTAAATATTTCTATTTGTTTGCTATGTTGTTCGACTACTTGATTTGAAAGCCACATATTTAATTTTGCTTTCCATATAAATGCATTTTGTTTTGAGCTTCGATAATCAGTTTGTCGTCGTACTCTGACGATCATGGGAGGTCGAAATGTGCCAGGTCGTGCGACGGGTGATAGTTTTGCTATGTTATTCGACGAATGATTAAATACAATGGGATTGGTAATTATTTAAACCTAGCAAACTTTATTTAAAGAATTGTTATCACCCCCGCGCGATCTTTGATTGTTTATTTGTATTACCTATGTATATGAGGCTAAATCTGCAAAAGTTAATGTTCGTGACTGCATAGAAATTATGCAGCCGACATTTCCTGTCAAGTACAATGTATGCGATACTACTAGATGTGAGAACCGCATATTTTGATTTCCATATTTATTCATTGCGTTTTGATCCTCGCTAGTCAGTTTGCCGTCCTACTCTGATTATGATCATGGACGGTCGAAACGCATCAGTATGTTTGACTGATTGTAGTTACGCTATGTTGTTCGAGAACTGGTTAAATAAAATAGGATTAGTGGTTAAATCAAGCTTGGAAACTTAATTTAAAGAATTGTTACCACGACACGCGTAATCATTGAATGTTTAACAATTCTATTTATTTCTCTCTTTTTCACAACTTATTTAAATAAATAAATACACATAAATATTTTGGGCACAAGGATTTTTCCTCAGATGTTACATCCAATATGTCGATACCGGATTTCATTACAATCGATTATCTATTACAAATAATTTATCTATGGCGTTTGAATAACGCGATGCTTTTGCATCCATCCCAGTCTATTTTTTGACCCGATTTTCTTAAATGCCTGGCTGGATCTGATCTATAAATGTGTCCCTATTTACATGCCATTTTGTGTCCGCTTCTACGTAGCTATATCGGACGCATGGTTTCGCCTATATATCTGAGCTGATAATATGTTCAAGGTATCTTATATATTTTTGAGGCCATGTGGAGTATTTTTTTCTCTCTAGTTCGGTAGCCCATTGCTTATTACTGTCTAAAAATTGTTTCTATTTTATATTTAGGTGATATTACTTTAATTTTTCCTTTAAATCTCAATTCAAGTAATACAAGTCTTGCGTTTTAAAAAAATTCTGTTTCTTACTTTACTTGGTTTATTATTTTCCCCCTAAATCTCAACATCTCCTTCATTAACTGCTCTATGGTAATTGTCAAATAACAATTTATTTTAAATATTTCAAAATCAATACAGTAAGATTCCCTTATGTCATGGAATCAAGAATAACTATTTTCATTTCTTAAGGATGGTTAGAGAAGAAATTGAGCAGGATAATCGAGTATATTTCATTCCTAAAAATATCTTTTTTATAATTTGAGTGCATTCCTCTTTAATTTGACAACTGGAAAGGAAAATTCTTCATTTTTTTAATTCTCATAACTGCTTGGCTAGCTCCAGTAATTCATTCAAATTATTATCACCATGATTCCAAACTAAAAATATGTCAACCATGTGCCTCACAAACATGTTTGGTTTGAGGTATATTTTTAACTATAGATTTTTGAAATAATGTATGAAAATACTAACTTTAACTTTATAATACAATTCTTTTCTGAACACAAAGTATGTAGAGGACATAAACAGACTTAATATTTCCATAATAGTTCTTAACGTCATATTGCTACCTTATGTTACTTTCGGAAACTCCGTTAGACATTGTTTCCCACAATCTGAAGCCATACTGGCCATTCAATCATTCTCCATCAAACTGTATTTATTTACAATGTTAATAAAATTATATGTGGCCCTTAAAATATAGTCTAAGAAATATGTGTCTTTTCTGATTCTGTTGCCCAGAAATTTAAATATTTTACAAATTGCTGAAATTTAACATTTACAATTAATCTATGTACATTACCTTGTGCTCTATGCTTAGGTACATGTAGAGCGTTAGTTACTAAGGTCCTTTGTTTGATCCTAACTGTTAGTGAGTCTTAAATTAAAATATAAATGGATGTGTTACGAACGAGGCTACCATATTTGCGTGACAAGATATTTTGATCACTTTATCGCATGTTAATATTTTTCTGAAGATGTTAAAGGAAATTAATGGGCTTAACGATAAGAAGTCAAGGCTAGATCGGACTTCATTTCCAGTTTTTATTACGAATGATGTGGAAGCCATCGGAGCGATGATACCACTAAGCCGAACTCAACGCGTCCTTATAAATGAGGATCAATCTGATCATTGCCGAAACAAGAGGGCAAATCCACCATCTAAGAAAGAAAATCATGGATACGTTAAACATGATGATCGCATTGCACAACCGGGAGCGAAAAATTTCTAGGTTAAATTTCAAAAAAATAAGAGTAATAACTTATGGACACTTGTTATTTCAGCAGAGCCACACACTCTGGCCTTTATCAACATCAGTTATCCCCTATCGCTTTAACCACGAAATCATTATATATATATATATATATATATATATATATATATATATATATATATATATATATATATATATATAAAGTCATATATTTCAAGTTGCTGAGAAGTCATTTATATGCAATTTCGTATAAATAATTGTTCAAATATGGCAGAAAACTAGGCTAAAGTCGCAATGATAAAAGGATATAATCTCATGGATCTGTTGAAGCGAGGGATGTTCATAAGTGGTAGTTCCCAATTTTGGAGAAAATTATCCTATCCAGAAATCTATTGTTTTCGAAACTCTGTACATTATACATACTATGTTGGTTTTGCAGTTGCTTTGTGGAAGACTTTATATGAAGATTAATACACTACAGTCTTTGGCCAAGTATATAGTGGGGAAAGGGTATATTTCCGGCTCCTACTAATAAGTTTCCAGTACGCACGAAACGTATATGTACATATAATTCTACTTTTGTTCATGCTGACTTCTTTTTACCTTTCTGATTCTATTTGAACTAATTTGTTACTAGGTTATTGGCACCTAATACACAATTGCATAAATATTAGTTCTCATAACATAGAATATACATAATTAATATTATACGGCTACAAGTCTGATTTCAAATAATTCGATGTTAAATTATTCATTTGGTAATCTTAACCACGAACATAATTCGCAATAATCCAACCTTATGCACCATCATGTTTGTTTAAATTGTATGCGGTATGTTATAATTGCCACACACAGATTTGTTCCTTGTCACCTTCATAACATCTTCGTGTTCCACATCAACGTCTACATACTAAAGAAATATTGTTACTTGTACTATTAAAATTATTATGTATTTTTAAATACTATTTAAAATTATTATAATTACTATTAAATTTATGATTATTATAATACTTTTAAAAATAATATTTACAATAATAATTATCATTATTATTATCATTATGTTGACGATAAATAAACTCATAGACAATTTCTTAGAAATAAAATTTTTTAATATTATCATCATTACAAGCCTTATGTTAAGCAATAATTGGAAGACATTTGAGATAACTAACCGGTCAATGCTCGTAACTTTGTCTCCTACCTAAAAACGGCAGTAATTAATAGTTATATATTGTTTGTTGCGCAGTAATTAAGGTTACTGCTGTATGTTTTACCAGTATCGAAATGATTCAACAGATTGCGTCTGGTATTTCTAAACCATAAAAAATGATACGCATATCCGCCAACTTGCAACTGAATTTAATAAAACTCTTGTTCGCACGCTACCAGTCGTCGAAGCACGCGCACACACAACCAACAAGAAAACTGACGCAGATACCACTGAGTGCAGTCTGCTCTGGGTTGTATTTACGCGTTTAGTTTTATAATCACACATAATGTGCTCTAGATCATTAATCACGTATACATGCACATGTTCGCACAGTGTGAAGCATAATTAAATCTAATTATTAATAAGTCTGCAAATTGGACAACAAGAACTTGATAATAAAATTGGAAGGTGGCAAAGATGATGATGTTTGTGATTGTAAAAGTATTAATAAAACAACAGCCGTACGAATGGCGAAGGTTAGGCAGGAAGATGTGAAATGCAAACTTAATAAAAAAACAAAAATAGAAAAAAAGCGCAGACCAAGTTGAAGATAAGTACCTAATGCAATGTCGCTAACAAGCTTCACTGTATAATTAGACAAACAGACCATCTCACCTACATAGGTTAGAAAAAAATGAAATATAACTAGTATTTTTTTACAAAATAGTCTCGATAATCAAGCGGTAAAGTTATGAACATCATTCACGAAATGAACGACAAAAAAGGAAGAATATTAGCAACCATTTTGTTCACGCTACAAGTCTTTACTTTGGTTATCAATCTAGAAAAGGAAAGTGAGGAACCAAAACTTGGGCAATTCAACGTGTATCTTGATGACACTGGAGACCATTTGTGTGTCTAGAGTCAAAAGATGGATACTTGCCTGTCGCAGTTCTGGGTACTATGGTTATATGGCAATCAAATATTACTTATTATTGGCTTTCGTAAGGCTGTGCACGATGATGAGTTTGATGAGTGCCATGCATAAACACGATGACTTGACAGCCTAGTAGTTTGAGTTTATTTAATATCTAATGATATACTTACGTACACCCTTATATATATATATATATATATATATATATATATATATATATATATATATATATATATATATTTGTCAGCATAAACTCAGCATTGAATAAGTTAGTAAGGAGAATTACCCAGCAAACCAGTTTCATCCTTATTAAGAACACTTCAAGTACTGCCCAGAATTTGTTGCTTTGGAGTAATTAACTATACAACCTGCGTCAGTTATAAATTAACATATTAATTCGGTTAGCTTTTACTTTAGGTGAAAACATCCCTAATCTGTAACAATAGATCACATATCACGCTACCTAGAAAGATATATTGAATTGACGATTTTTACGTTTAAATACACATTGACTGAGCAGGTGGTGATAACAATTATTATAATCAAATTTGCGGTCTTGATATAAACACCTAACCCATAAATTACTTACATATGCCAGTATAAATTAAGAATTGTATAGTATAGAAATGGCAATTCATTCAATAAACCGGTTTCGTCCTTATTGAGAAATTATCATTTACTGGCCAGAATTTGCCGCGGATAGGGCTCCACCGTGGGTACCACTGGCCAGTAAATGATGAGTTCTCAATAAGGACGAAACCGGTTTACTGGATGAATTGCCTTTTTCTAAGCTATACAATTCTTAGTTTATACTGACATATTTAATTAATTAAAGAGTCAGGTGTATATATCAAGACCGTAACCTTGATTATAATAATTGTTATCAAAGCTCGCGCAACCAATGTTCGTTTAATTGCATAAAAGCAATCCCTTGCAATAAGGCTATGAGGACCACACGAAATTTGACTACGATGTCACGACGTTACACCAGTGAAGTTGATATCGATTCTTTTCAAGGTCTTTTACATATTATTGTTACTATGCTTCGTGTAGCATCTTACCATTCCAAGACCATGTTATATTATTTTTAACAATGCGTCAGAAAATGTTCTAGTTAATACAATCAAACTGTATTTACAATCTTTCGGCTACCATCGTCAATATTTGTATCCTCATAATCGCAGTTAGGGTTTTTATAACTATATTCGACATTAAAATGGCTTAGTAGTAAAGAAAGAAAAAGAGATAGAGATAGAGAGAGACAGAGAGAGAGAGAGAAAGTCAGATACTAAGGAACAGATACTATGGGACAAACAATCATGTCTCAGACATGTATGCACTTTTTCTCTCTTTCTACAGCAAAATCCACGACTATATCGCCTGTGTTAAATTAAACAGACTTTTTATATTAAATTTAATTTCTCATGGCAATTTTTTTATCTTGGTCACACGAAGGGAACCAATATTATATTATGTTTGTATTAAAACACAATCCGAAAGATTCAAATAAAATTTACTTTGAATTTACATAAATCTAACGATTTAACGAATAGTACTCTAGACCAGAAGTAACACCAATTTCTTATATTGTAAGATTAACCATGACAAAATAAAAGAATCCGTTTTCTTTCTAACAGAATCACACTAGGAATTAACTGACTACATATATTTCATTAAGCAAAATCTATCAATAAATTGTGTATAAGTTATTGCGCCCCAAGGAAAAAATAGTTCAGATAGAAACAGAGGGATACAATGAAGAAAGTATAAACGTAAGGTTTAATCTGATACACGCATGTGTTTCGTGCGTACTAGAGACTAAACAGTAGGAACCGGTCATACGTACGATAGCCACCATAGATATGGTAAAGAAATTTGAAACAGTTGGACACTGCAATTTCCTAAGCGATTGTCTATTCAAGCAGTAATGGAGTTCAAATATGACCAGTAGGATAAACGAAAGACATCATGAATGGAAAGTCTAATCTGGTGCACATTTGTTTCTTTCTTACAGGTGACTCATCATAGGAGCCAACACCTAATACATAATTGTATATATTCTCCGCCACAAAATGTATCTAACAGTAGTGGAAGTTAACTTCTTTTAAAAGCAATGTAAATATTATATACGGATACGTCATATGAAGAATACACAATCGTATTGGAGATTTACCTATTGATCGGTCGAGAATAACAGGAAACGCATGTGTATATGAGACTATATGTTTCGTTCGTTCTTCTGGTCCTATTTAAACAAATTTGTTACTAGGTCAGCAATTCTTAATACACAATAACATATACATTAGCTTTCCACAAAAAATATATATCGAACAATTTTAGCTCATGATCCACTGAAAACAATAAATTTACCAATAAAGTTGTCACTAAATCAGCAAGTGCTTTTACATGAAGAAATTAAGTGAAATACCGACTGATTAAATTAATGAAAAAATATCAATGGTAGCATGTTCGACTATATCTAAATTAAATAAATCAAATTGAAATCAAATAGAACTGATGACTAAATGATCAGGCATGTCGTACATAGTAAGAAGTTAGCCCATTAAGGAATAGAGTGATATGCCAAATTTAGGATAAACAAAACTTGTAATCCCAGAGCACCTGAAAATGTACAACATTCAAGATTTTACTGACCTAAGAGTGCTATCAATTGCCCCACACAAGAAAAATGCGGTCAAATCCACAATAAGAAGGACAGCACTGTACAAAAAGATTGAAAATTTAAGTACTACTTAAATAAAAAAT
Source organism: Eudiplozoon nipponicum (assembly GCA_029291075.1). Lineage (NCBI taxonomy): Eukaryota > Metazoa > Platyhelminthes > Monogenea > Mazocraeidea > Diplozoidae > Eudiplozoon > Eudiplozoon nipponicum. The sequence goes on along the minus strand of JAQBSW010002170.1, from coordinate 86,282 downwards.
ACGTGTAATCCCATGTTCGCATGTGTCACGTGTTTATTAATTTCAAATTAGAACATGACTACGCGGATTAAACACTACGGCATTTGTGTACTAAGTATGTATTAGGTGCTGCGAGCCTAGTAACAAATTATTTCAGTTCTGACCGGCAGGATAAACCAAAGACAGCATGAACGGAAGGTATAATCTCATGCACATTCGTTTCGTGTTCACTGGCGACTCATCAGTAGGATCCAGTATTACGCCCATTACCCGCTATATATTTGGGCGTGGAATATGGGAAAATAGAACGGTAGAATCTCTTATATGAATGTGTAAATTTCGTGTACTAAAGCGATATCAGATTTCTAATATCATTCACAAAGCAATCTTAAAGCATATACACCATTCATAAAGTGTTCCGATCTTGAAAATTATACAGACATAAGCTACTTGGAAATAGGACAATAAATTTATTAAAGCTGTCTAAACTGAAAATTTGAAAAAGATGCCATTTAGATTTTTCACATTACTTGAACATATTTAAAGCGTGTTTAAATTGTTGTGTAGACAGTTCACACTAAATGTAGCTCAAAAGGACATCTACACAGTTTCAACAGAAATTAAGACCAAAACACATTATATAAAAAAATATATATTTATATATATAATACCATTCGTGTTTACTGATCATTTCTCAGTGAGAGCTGGAGTTACGCATCAAATGTTTTGTATATATTTTCTCACAATTTTGACAAAATATATAAAACATTTGATGCGTAACTCCAGCTCCCACTGAGATATGATCAGTAAGCACAAAGTATATGCGGCATGAGCTTAACAATTTCGTTCCTGGAATTCTGATATTTAATTTCAATAAATAGACGTTCTGCAACTCTTTTGTATACACAGGCAAAAATTTATACTTTACATTCTTGTCACTTGATCCTTAGAAGCTAGACTATGAACGAAAACTATTCTTGGAATAATGTAAAGAATGTGTTTTATAGTCAGATCGAACTTTATTCCGTAGTAAGCAATTATACATTGCGCACATTTTAATAACAATTGTAAAAATAAAATTGTCGTATTGCAACTATTCTACAATTCTACTCTCTAATTTAATTGCAAAATATCAAAACTACAGAAATTTACACGCATTAACGCATTTCCAAATTTCATGGTCGCCATCGAAGCATGACGGCAGCGTGAATAAAGAAAGTTGCAACATTCTATAATTGTTATTATAATCAAGGTTGCGGTCTTGATATAATACCTGACCCATTAATTACTTACACATGTCAGTTTAACTAAGAATTGTATAGTGTAGAAAAGGCATTTCATCCAGTACTTAAATGTCGAATATTTTTGCGCAGTAACTGCCATCACCGCCCGCGCAACAGGTGCTAGATTAATTATAACTGTTATTTGTTTGTAGTTTGGAGCATGGTGGCGCAATGGATAGAGGCCTAGACGGAAAAATGCTCCACGATTTGAGCCCCGTATGCAAAAATTGATGATTACCTAATAACGACCTAACAGGTCTACTAGATGAATTTATTATAATTAATGTTGTGAACTTGATATAAAAACCAGACTCATTAAGTATATACCCTTGTCAGGATAAACTAAGTTTTTTTCGAAATTTGATTGCGAAGTGCCAGCTTCATATTTTCCAATGCCGCGTTTTGCGAACGCGGGTAGTAACTGTGCACCGACAGTTTCACAAAGATCCAATTGATCACAATTTCCAATTTCGTTTTGTCTTCGATCGGGCTGAGTTTGAATTCGTCCCAATGGAAATGCGGTTCAATCACATCTTTGTTTACTGTACAGTAGATCGGTTTCGTCCTAATTGGGAACACATCATGTACTGGACAGAATTTGCCAAGGACAGGGCTCGAACCTGGGCACGTTTGCTTCGGAATTTGGTGCTCTAACCACTGAACCACCCTGATTAGAGCACCAGATTCCGAAGCTGACGTGCCCAGGTTCGAGCCCTGTTTGCGGCAATTTCTGACCAGTACATGATGAATTCCCAATAAGGACGAAGTCGGTCTACTGGATGAATTGTCTTTTGTTCCCTATACAATTCTTAGTTTATACTGACATATGTATGTACTTAATGGGTCAGGTGCTTATATCAAGACTGCAACCTTGATTATAATAATTCTTATCACCGCCCAAAATCAATGTCCGTTTAATTCTATAGTTGTGACGGTGAGAAAATTTGCAACCAACATTCTAATCATGTAAAATTTATGAGAGACTGTACGGAATAAGGATAGCGTATTTATTGTTTCAACGCATTTCATTTAGATCCCGGTTTGATCCACAACAGTGAGTTTGATGTCCTGCCATGACGGTAGTATAGAAAGATCGATACAAAAGAGTACGTGTGTCTAATGGAAGTATTAGACGGTTTTGTGACCGGTTAAATGAATAGAATATTCTGTACCTCAAGTCTAAAATATTGATTTAATTAATCGTTCAATAGATTAATAATCAATTTATTTTTAAACAGAAATTAGTGGCACTAGCACAGTATTTAAATACTTAATAATTATGACTAGTGGATGCCTACATAAATTGATAGCAATTTGCAGAGTATTTAGTCTTTATTAATCAGCTATCCGAGTATCACTGAGATGTTTTGGCAAACATGCATAAGCAGCGACAATGTGATGTGAGACCGACGGCCTTAATCAAAGCTATGTTAACAGGGCAAGAAATCGATGTCAGTATATAAATTACCACAGCGACATGACGTTTCTAGATTACCTCGTGGCCACAAGTAACGTCCCAAAAACCAACTATTCTGCTAATAAGCGTGGAGAAATTTTCTAGGGTACTGTTTAAAGCTTTAAATGATAAAATGGGTTTATAATCCAATTTTACCGAGATTTTATAACAAAGATTGTACGCTTGCAGCCTATATAAGTCGCGTTAAAACACTAACTCACGAAATTGCAAGATTACCCCACAGTGTAACATTTCAAACAGAAATGACCTAAGTGCACAAATTGATAACAAAGATAATTAAATTAAGACTTCGTGGTAGTTACTAATGTGCGCAAGCTGAAGGACAGGAAACTGAATAAATATGAATCAATAACATAGAGAGCATGATCGGTTGCCAGTCTAATAAATATAAAGAAAATCTGAACATGAATAGATAGATGCTATATAAAGTTAGCCATTTAGTTTGATCGAATTAAGGATATAAATATGGTGCAAATTAAGCAGATTATATATGGATAAACAAATTTATCGATAGATAAATATACATAAATATGAATAGAATGACATATATTTACGAATGTATTCATAACTATAAATAAATGAAAGCTGAAAGTTTTTTAGGCAAATAGATTGATGGATGATCGGAATAATTACACACTCTCTTTATATATATATATATATATATATATATATATATATATATATATATATATATATATATATATATATATATATATATATATATATGTGCATGTGTGTATGTGTGTGCGTGTATAACTGCGAATTACTTTAATACATTCCTTAGTTTTTTATGTATACTGTTTGAACTATCATCATGTATACGGATTCATGTTTCCCATTTGCTTTAAACGCACACTGAACCCTGTCAAGGCATCTGGAATACAGTTTTCTTCCCATTGCAGATTTCTGGCTTCACGTTGTTTTATACTTAGCGCCCATTATTTCAACTATGTACACACATTAGGCGCCGTGCTAATAAACATGGAAGATAACGCAGTTTGCTTTCGAAATCCAACTAGCAGACACACAACATACACACATAGATTGAACATCTAGTAAATCGAATCGGATTGTTTCCTTACGCAATGACTAACTAATTGACTAATTATTTTTCTCTGTTGACAGACTGGCATCATCACCACCTTCGATGTCATGCTGTGTAAATAACAAATGAACAATTGTGACAAGGTAATATTTAACGAGGTTAAAACAGAATTCACAAGACATAGGTAGCAATCACGGTGGCAAAAGGTGCCGTCATATGCTGTCATCAATCTCTTAGCCATTCAACAGAAATCACGTAGGTTTGGGTAAATGAACTGCTACCATGGCAACCTTAAGGCGCAGTTCAGGACAAAAGGAAAACTGGAGAAAAATGTAACAAAAATTTCTTAAATGCCAAATATATTTTTATATTTATTTATTAATGTGGAAATAAATATAGATTATGCTTCGAATACAGTGTTCAAGAATATAATGCACATTTTCTATCGAAGCACGCATTTTATCGACACATTGGTTCCGTAAAAGCAAGAACATGACTTTAAAATAGATAAATTTTCTTTATTGTACAATTACTCGATTTATGTTTTGACTAACACTGGATTATTACCAGTTCCTTCATTTTGCGAAAAAACACGAATTTTTTTTATAAAAAGACATTTAGGATAACAGACGTCGTGCTCTGAAATCTTACACCGAAACATCCTGGTTCTGAAACTAAGACTCTTCTCCAGATAAGCGCTTCCTTCGTATTATAAAAATTTACATTTTTTTAATCTGTGAGCTGCATCATTTATCATAAACAATTGCCAGTGCACTGGTCTAACGAAATCTGGAAAAGATTGATGCTGATAGTACTTGACAACGGGAAAGTTGAACCTAACATCAAGAAGAAGAAGAACCGCAGCTATGATTTGCACTATTTTATCTCTCTTATTCCCTCTCACTATCACTTTATATGGATGCATCACGATTTCAATGCCATTAGTCAGCCTGTTTCTGTGCAAGGATACTGACTAATATAAATCATAACTCGGCAGTACGTGAGAATGATGGTAGATTTTCTTCATTGTCCTATTTGTTAAATAAAATCGAATTGACATTTATATCAAGTCCACATATTTTATTTAAGTTATATACGGCAAATTATATGTTTTAAAACACATAAATATAAACAGCGTTAAATAATTGAAACATTGTATTACTGCTCGTAAAACATTGAGTTAAGCATTTTGGGATGGTTAAAATGATACTATTGTCAATTTAAATTTGACAGCATCATATAATTTATTTAAATAAGACTTGCGGTCTTCATATAAACCAGCCTATATATATATATATATATATATATATATATATATATGTCAGATTAATTTAAAAATTGTACAATGCGTAAAATGCAATTTACCCAGTAGACCGGTGTCGTCTTTATTGAGACTAACAACTAAGCTACCAGTAACGAGTGCGACACTTACCCCCAGAAATCTGTCACATATTGCATGCGAGCTGTTAACCCGAGTGGTGAGGGGACACCACATGTACCAAATTCACAAGAAACTCCATGAAATGTCACAATCTATGAATATGGAGCCGGCTTATCCTCCAAAAGCAGTCAGCCGCAGTAAAGTAAGTAAGTAAGCTGTTAGCGTATACGAGTCGTATATTGCCCTTTTCATACCCTATATAAGCATTGCAATTTGAGCGTCTTTAATTAGTTTGCCGCTGGTCTCCAATGAGGACAATAGTAGGTCGAAACTCGTCAATACGTGTGACGGACGGAAGTTTTAATTTATTGTGCCACGGGTTAACTAAAATAGGAGAAACGTTCAACTTAAGTTCATAAACTTTATTTAAATAAATTAAATTAAAAATGTCACAACGTATATTCTTTGAATGGACATAATGCGTATGATTCACACTTAGATTTATTAGTTGAACGGAATTCTATTTATTATACAAAGATTTTTACTATAATTGGCCAAACAGATAGCTGTAGACAGGATTGGTAATGGAGCTAGAATCTTTGACAAAATGCGTTCTAGTAAACTGTTACGCCATCCAGTGGTTTATCGATGACGCTCAAGTCGATTATCTAATTTGTCTTTTAAAATTCTTTAATGCATGAGTCATATACATTACGGCAATATTCATTTATCAGTTTTCGCCATCCAATTCAGTAATGAGTCTAAATTTCTTTTAAAACGTTACCCGAGTGTACAGACATTAAATAAACATGAATCGTGTTTTTCGCATAACTTTTTCTTCAGTAGGGTATGTGTAGCGTTAGATAGGCATATTTATGAAGTGTTAATATTCATCACGACGAAATATTTAAAAACAAAACTTCCTATAGAGAGACTTTTCTGATTTTTTCTTAGCAAGAAATATGTACTCACTTACATAATAAAGTGGGTAAACTAAGGCACGTTGGAAAATGCCTAAAAAGAGCTCTAAATTATGACACTGAACGTGTCCGAGATCTAAGAATAAAACGTATTTGCTTATATTGCACATAAACAAGTATAGGGAAAGTAGTCAATTTAGCTGGAGGAAAGCTAATTATTAAAAGAATTAACATTTAGTTACTCTAAGTTGCTGATCCCATTTGACGTGCATTTGCTAAATGCAAAACACATGCGTACGTAAGATTAATTTTTGCATATGCTTTATATTAATCTTCTGATATCAAACTGGATAGGCTATTTTAGACACACCATATCAAATGCTCGCGTGCAAACAGAGATATATAAATTGTGTACATTTTATAAATTGAATGAAATGATACAATGAAAGAATGCAAAGTGGTGTTGATTGGGGACCAGAGTATAATATTTTTGCAGACGTTGTGGATGCTCAGAATGGTAATAATCTGCATTTTGGCAAAACTTCGTCTAACAAAGAAATCCTTAATTTCTTGTTTTTAACAGCGTTTCCCTTAGCCTAATTATGCACAGAGTTTGAAACCTTTTCACCACCACTACACTTAAAAAATTGAGTGTATACTTGTTATATACTGTTTGTTGCGGAGAGCTAATATATATATATATATATATATATGTATAATTATACAAAAGGTGGTGCGCACCTAGTAAACTAATTAGTTCAAATAGTCATGTAAACATGCATTTCGTGCTTAAGGGCTACTCATCAATACGAATCGGTACTGGGCCCTATACCGACTATATATTTCGTCAAGTAATGTTAGACGGCTCAATATGTTTCACTGCGTGATGACATGATTACGTCGTCAATATGCTATCCAATTCCGATTGAAGTTGAAGTAGCAGGTGTTTGGAACGGATTTAGTCTTCAATTTGAATTAAATGTAGCCTATTCCCTTAAACGTGATTTTAAGCCACCTATCAAAGACTGTAATTCAAATAAATGAGGACTAATAAATAAAATAAGTTTTTCGGAATTTATATTGAGGTCCTATCTTCAGTTCACAGCTCAATACAAGTTGAAGAGTAAAACTAATAAAGACTGACGGTGGTTTTGCTATGTTGTTGGACGACTGGTAAAATACAATGTTATTGATGTTTGCTTCAAGCTCGGAAACTTGATTTGAAGAATTAATACAACCATCCGCACAATCATTGAATGTTTAATAATAAAGCTAGTGTAACATTTCATTAAAATCCGTTTCATTTATACTTATGCCCGGCTCATCTCATAATAGCTACTGAAGTTTAACTAGATGAAAATTGTTCGCGTATGTGTGTAAAACAAATCTGTGTTAGTCAAAAGGGAGATGAGGTAATTATGTGATACCCAGTATCGCAAAAAATGTTATTTTATTATAAATGCTATGTAGTGACATTTCTGCAGGAAACAATTAAAATGGACCAGATTTAAAAAGACTGGCGATATAAAATTCAGATGAGCAGTGATGCATCTACCTGTATAAATTTATAATATATGGTTATACATATATAAGATTTAAATTCAATCAGTGAAATTCATTACATATGAAGTAAAATTTTCTTCACAGTATGAGAATTATGGTGAACTAATTGGAATTTCGCAAGCAACGCAGTCGTTATTCTTTCGGAGTTTCGAAAATGGTCAGTTAACTGATGGTGAAGAAAACTGTTGATTATTCAGAGCAAAGAATGGTTTAGTTTGTACATTAAATGAGGTATGCCATGCCTCATAGAGCCAAAATTGGCCTGAAAGTAAAAAGTGCACAAGCCTCTGCAGACTAATTCCGTGTGTGCTTGAAAAGGAGTAAATGATTAAATTATGTGTCCCGATGAATGTCAAAGAGGCGAAATGGCGCTAGTGAAGCAAATAGCAAATTTTAATGTATGTGTTTATGCGATGGAGTGAGTCAGAGACGAGAATTTTGTGAACGCCAAGCGAATGGAAATCAATAAACTAAGTTTTCAGAAAACGTTTGAATAAATTTATTCGCAGGATAAACGAGCAGTTTCCAACCTACAGATTTATGAGAAATACACGTATACTGCCTGCAACTCGATGTACGTGCCAAGTGTTAGTTCAGCTTGCACCTGACAGAAAACACTAAATTAATGCATTTTGTTTTTTTACAGCTCATCATTTCGAATAGAATCCACAGTCCATAGAATTCACACCAAAGCCGTGTGAAAAAGATGAAAGCACTGTTAGACATAAGAGTCATTAGATTACCTGCCAAGAAAGCATCAACAGAGACGTTGAAGACATTATCTGTCATAGAAAAATTCAAATTCTGCACCTATGGCGATTGTAACATTATAAAGTTAAGAATGAAATGCAACTGAAATGTGCATTTTAGTAAGCAAGTAATATTAGAAAAATTTCCTCTGTAATGATCTATTCATATTTAACTCGATATTTCTACTCATCTACCAACCTACTTACTTGCATGTTTAAATACTTACTTATCTATCCATTTATTTTTACATCCAAAACTCATCTTTCTATTTATTGATCTATCTTACTATTCTACCTCTCCGCATATATGCCTATCTACCCAAAATATAAATTTTGAATATCGACTTATTTACTTATGTATCTTTTCAGTTTTGAAACGATTTTACCTAAAATATTTTATGCTTTACAGTATATTAATATTGATAACTATGATTCGTGAAATCTACCGATTTCATTAAAAGAAATAAAGCATTAGCTATCAATCTTATTATTTAGTATATAACTATAAATGGTGTAAAATTAGAGTGGTTCATTGGTTAGAGCAACAAATTTCGAAGCAGACCTGGCCAGGTACGAGCCATTTTCGAGTCAAATTCTAGACAATATATGATGAGTTATCAATATGACAAAACTGGTCTACTGGATAAATTTCCCTATATGCATCATACATTGCTTATTTAATACCAGCAAATGCATGTACATAATGGAACAGGTGTTTATATTATGATCGCATCCTTGATTTAAATAATTGTTATAATCGTCCGCGCAAGCAATGCTCATTTTATTTATATAGCTATTTATTTAACTATTTGCTTGTGCAATACCCGATCTCCCTGTATTTTCTAGATTAATGCAGTAGATCTATCTTGAAATCTGTTATTTAATTCTGCGTTCTATTTTCTATTCTTGTTTCGTATCTATCAAACTTTAGATTAATTAAATATTCTATTGCATTTATCAAAACATTTTAAATATTTTGCCCTTGAAGGCACACACATTCCTACTATTAAAAAACAAGTTATGCTTAAGAGATATAGCAACAAGTATAAATGGGGCAGTTTAAACTAAAATTTCCACTTGACATATTGATTGTCAACTTAGTAGGTGATATGAAAAAAATTTCCATATCCGAAGATTGAAAATTCTTGAGATATCATGAAAACAGCGGATGCAAACAAATCGGATCGCAACCCGATAATCAGGTAAACTTGAATGCACAAGTTTGCCTTTAAAATGAAATTGTATTTTACGTAAGTTAATCATCAGATTGTGCTAATTGATCGTTATGGATAAAATATTTGACCACGCTCCATTTTACAGGCTCACATTGCTTATCTATCTACCTGCTAATCAAGTTGCCCTTCTCTATTTCTTCATTTTATTCTACCTCTTTCGCTATATTTCCATCTATATATCTCTCTGTGCCTATCAAACCAAATGAATATATATATATATGTTTGTCTTCAGTTCCATAAAAATACCGAAGATAGCCAATTCACTTCTCGAAAGAAAATTTGATGTCCATGGTAAGCAATCCATTAGAAGATAATAATACGAAATCACGTTTGCTATCCTATGATAAACACCAATCACGCTTTGCTTAACAAGTAGTAAAACTGCAAAACCATGTACTTATACCAAAATTTACTATCATAAAACCTATTTAGACAGTCGGTAACACCTAAAACGCTAACGCCAATTTTCTACTAAGCAAAACAGTTCGGCATATATGGATTTAACTTAAAAATTCTTATAGATCGTGTTGTTCTCATGGTCTGAAAGATTCGTGGTCTAAATATTAATCAAATATGTATTCCTGAAGTTGTAATGAATTGTGAACCGATGAAGAATAATGACAAAACTATCCTAAATATTTCCAAATACAATGAACTAGGCAATATCCTGTGTTAATCGAACCCGGATTTGTTAATCTTTAAATACACAGTTTCGCAAAAAAATTCATATTATCTCAATATTCGTGGTTTCTGTTTTTTCTCTAAGTATTCTTGATTTTTACTATTAATTTATGCTATAAGAACTAAATAATACTTTAAAATTTTGATCTTATTTTGTATTTTATGTTATGTTTCGGCAATACAAGCGAAATATAGAACTAAATATTGTCATTTGTTTAAATATATGCACTACAAAATATAAAAAAGAATTTTGTTATTATACACGTGTACGATCAAGTAGTTCGTCGATTTAATTAAGAACTAATCTAGTTATCTGCTTGTAACCATCCTTTGTACTAGAGTACAATTTTTGGAATCTTACGATTATGAATTAAATCAATTTCATTATTTCCATTAGTTCAGCAAATAATCGATCACCTTGACTAATATTTCCGTCGTAGTTCGGAATAATAACATTACAGGATACAACATTTGGAAATACAATATAAATGAGATCGAGAAAAAATTGACACATGCAGTCTAGGTCATTCAAATGTCAATTGTTGAAAGTAAAAATATATGCATTACTCATACACAAGTGTAAGATAAGTCGCCTAAAATTCCTCAAATTAGGATATGCCTAAAAGCCCATTAAAATGGCTGCTGTTTTTGACAGATAAACGGGAATGACAAAGTTTATCAAAGATAAATCTATAAATAATAAATAAAAAGCACAAGAACTATATTTTACCATAAAACTGCGGTCTACAGTGAGACAGAACGCCCAAATACGTAAAGTAAAAAAAAAATTTATATGAGACAGTTCTGAAAACTTTCACATTTTTCATTCAATTTATGAAAGCCATTCACACTAACAACCTAAAAAATCCTCTAGCCTAGAAATCGTATATATATATATATATATATATATATATATATATATATATATATATATATATATATATATATATATATATATATATATATATGACATTCAATCATTTCCACGATCTATCCATTTCATTTCCATCTATATCTTTACATATTCATCAATCTATATACATAACAAATAACTAATCTGTTCATCTATACTTAAGTGAATCAAATAAACTATCAATATATCTATGAATCCACATTTAAATAAATTTGCTTAAATATGTTTCTCTGGTAACGTATCTATCCATCAGAAAACCAGTAGTACTTAGAACTTTCGAACCCGACTTTCTCAACTCATCTTCAAATAATCACGTTTATCTAATTTTTGTCATATATATGTATATATATATATATATATATATATATATATATATATATATATATATATATATATATATATAATTATTTTAACAATTGCCTCTCTGTTCTAAATCTAAGTACATTTATCTATAAACTAAGCCCTCAATAAAATTATATATATATATATATATATAAATATATATATATATATATATCAATATCTGTGTGTGTGTGTGTTTGAATCTGTTAATGTTTACTTGCAGTGTTCTTCTGACCGTCAATTTTGCTAGCGGTCTATCTCTTTCTATATACATTTATGGATATATAAGTCGCGCTACATAAAAACTATAGGCTATACAAGTATGTACATTAATACCAACTAATATTTTTCAAATTAAGTGTTTTTGTAGTCTAAACAATTTTAATGTCAGGTGAATGTATATATATATATATATATATATATATATATATATGTTTTAGACTTTTTCCACAAGCCTTATTCCTTATAATATTTAACAAAGTTATCCTGCGGTACCACTGTTGTTTTCTATACTTGTTCTCACGGATGCATAAATATTAAATAAAAATGCTTCGTTTTCTTCAATGAGTAACATGAGTCCCATACATACAATACATGTAAACTTAAATATCCTGTGAGTGCTAAATCAGTTTTATTCACATAGACAAACACATGTATACGCATATACCGTCATATCCGGTTTTTAAAATGTCCTGCATAGTTTTAACAGTACCTGAGTGTTAAATTTGGTAAATTCTACAATTATAAGAAGCTTTTTAATTAAATACAATTAAACAATCATTGATTGCGCGGGTGGTGATAACAATTCTTTAAATCAAGTTTGTGAGCGTCTTTGACAGGCAAAATGCGGTTTGATTACAATTTGAAGACTTATTGTCGATATTTTACATTGACAAATATAAGATAACATGCAGAATTTTGTATAACCGATGAATATTATAATAGTTTTTGCTCATCGTTTCGCAGTGCGATTATACCATTTCACGTATCCACGGTTTTTTAGTGAGTGGTTGAATTGCCTAAATTATATATGCGGCGCTCACATCTACTGGCCTCGCATACATTGGAATTTACTGGAAATTTCGGCTGCCAATTTCTGAGTAGTCACAGAAATAATATTTTTTTAAAGTTTTTGTGGTACTTCTATAAGTCCTACAATTAAATAATTATTAATTGCGCAAGTGGTGAAAATAATTATTTACGTCAATTTTGTGGGCTTGAGGTAAACAATAACTCTGTTGCACATCAAATTAAACCTAACATCAGTAATACGTACTGACTGTATAAATGAAGGTCACACATTTCTATTACAATATGCTTTTAACAGGTATTTTTGCCTTGTTTAAAATACATGCCTGCTTAAATCCGCTATTGCGATTAAAGTATTGTGTATAGTTGCCTGAGGATGGTGCTGGAAAGTAGGCACCGAAACGTCGCCATTAAACGAAGATGTGATAGAAACGAATTACCATTGGAACTAATAAGAAGTCAACCCGATCAAAGACAAAACAAAATTGGAAATTGTGATCAATCGGATCTTTGTGAAACTGTCAGTGCACTGCTATTACCCGCGTACGCAAAACGCGGCATTGGAATATATGAAGCTAGCACTCCGCAAATACAATTCAAAAAATGCCTGCGCAATGCTGTGTTGAGTAATTCCAACGGCAAGAAGAAACATTTATCCAAGTTAAGAAATAAACAAAATGCCGCAAAACAAATGGATAACAATAAAACAAAAAGTAAAAAACTAAGTATATTAACAGTGGAAACGCTGTAAAAGCAGGTAAAGTTAACTTTTTACAAAAAACTACAATGACAAACATTTATTAAGAAATTCATTTACACAGGTATATATAAAAATAGATAATTTTTAAACTAAAGAGTAACTAAATTAGAATAGAAAGGGCAACATTGAAAATTGAAACTGGAAGAAAAACAATATATAAATAGTTAATGAGAATTGATAAATTTATGAAGGAATACAACGAGCACTGGAAACGCTGTTGGTGATATATATATATATATATATATATATATATATATATATATATATATATCAATAGAAACAAAACACATAATGCAGAAAAGGCAATTTATTGAGTATAATTTTACGAACTTTGTTTGCGTGTTTGGTGATAATTATTTTTAATCAAATTTTGTAGCATAATATGAACACCTGTCTAATTATGTACATAAATTTGTCAGAATAAACTAAGCATTGTATAATATAGAAAAGGCCACTCAACCAGTAGACTAGTTTCGCCTTTGCTGTGGATAGGGCTCGAACTTGGGCACATCTGCTTCGGAATCTGTTCCTCCATACACTGAGGCACCCTGCAATATGCAACCTCTAAAATTGATTTGCCTTTTCAACTGCATACTATGCTTATTTTATGCAGTCAAATATATGTAAATAATGGAATGGGTCTTTATATCAATATCGCAATCTCGATTTAAAATAATTCATCAAGTAGACTGGTTTTGTCATTATTGGAACCTCTCTATGTACTGCCCAGAATTTTGCTGCAGACAGTACTTGATAAGTTATGAAAAAAACGAAATATGTCTACTGGAGGAATTTTCTTTTCCACATTATACAATGCTTCGTTTAAACAGACAAATACACACACATATATATATATATATATATATATATATATATATATATAATGAAATTTTTATTAATATGAAGAACGTAATCTTGATTTAAATAAGTATTCAATGATTGTCAAAGCATGGACATAAGCAACAAAATCGGATTTTATGTGTGACGCAAAATGTTGTTCTCATCAGGCAGTTAAATATGTGACCATGATGATACACACTAGTAAGCATGCTACAAATGTTTAGTTCCTTTAACGTGTGCCTCCAGTAGTTACTGCCTACTACAATATGAAATAACAACACGCCATTAAAGGCATAGATGCTCGTAGACTCGAAATGAACAATAGAACACCAATTTTCAGTGTGGGATTAAGACTCGCTTTTCTACAGTAGGAGTCGGCACTACGGCATAAACGCACTGTATAACTAATTATTGAGAAAAGGACAAGAAGACGTTACTCCACGTTACTTGAACCATTTCATTGAAGGTTAGATGTGAAGTGACGCCTCAGGCTATAAGCGGCGAATATGCCCGAAAAATGCGTCAATTAACTTGACTGAAAAAGCTACCAAAAACTTGGCCTGTACAGCAAAAATGGAAATTAATTTGATTGCATTTCTCTCTATTTTATCGATGTTCACAATTTTAAATTTCCTGTTGTTTTATATATATATATATATATACATATATATATATATATATATACTATATATATATATAGCTCACAAAACCACTCCGAATAAAAACTTTAGTATTGGATTAATGCGAGATTCCAATAATAATCCGCCAGTAAGCACGTGATGCAGGCGTACATTAGACAGCAATTTTAGTTTAAGATAACTATATTTTTGGACTCATTTCAACTAAAATTTAGCTGTGTATCCCATGCTTTAAACATTAGTGAGAATACTTTTTATTGGTTGCTAAGTTATCAAAAGTTCGAAATTGTTTTTTACAAATTTAATAACGTTTTAATGAAGTTTAGGACTATAATTTTGTCTAATGTGTCTTAGACTGAATAATTTATAAATAAATATTTTAAAAACATTCTAAATTGAATTAGGATTATTCACAAATATGTTCGGAAGAAAACTAAAAAATCCAGAGAATACGAAATATATTTTGGCTCCAGGTGCAATTTTATTTCTCTAATAAACCAATTTGGAATAAAAACTAGCACACTAAATTGTAGCAATCCACTGAAAAATGACTGACTGTAAATATATAAAAAGAGACCCACAAAGCAAAATCGTATGAAAAATAGGGGTACAAGCTAATTCCTTCAATTACTGCATTGTAATCAGTATTATTTATCTTAAAAATAGCCAGATTATCGGTATATCTATTTATGAATATATGCAGGTTTGTATTTAGGTG
Source organism: Eudiplozoon nipponicum (assembly GCA_029291075.1). Classification (NCBI taxonomy): domain Eukaryota; kingdom Metazoa; phylum Platyhelminthes; class Monogenea; order Mazocraeidea; family Diplozoidae; genus Eudiplozoon; species Eudiplozoon nipponicum. The sequence goes on along the minus strand of JAQBSW010002170.1, from coordinate 70,729 downwards.
TGTGCTTTTAAAGCCATTTTCGACTTTGTAGAAGAGAAGATTTTGTTTAAAGAAACAACTTAGTGAATAAGTCTACGAAAATCTTTTAACGTTTATGTATCTACCAGAATACAATTATGACTATTTTAATCAATAATTAATTTTGCTAATCGCATGCATAAATAATATACGTATTCATCTGATACGTGTACAGATTTCAAACTAATGGTTGTACCTTTACACAATATTCCATTAGGTAACAAAGGCGACCCATCAAGTAGGCTAGTTTCGCTCTTATTGGTACTCTTCAAGTACCGTCGAGAATTTGTTACGAAAGGGAGTCGAACCCGGTCATATTTCTTTCGGATTCGGCGACTATATGCACAGTGCCACCCGTGCCGCATACTAAACTCAAGTTTATGTCATACGCAAAACTATGGTTTTTTGTTTAGGGTTTTTTAGGCGGAACCTATGAGGAATCTTATAAGAGCTCAGGTTCTGACAAGCCACTCTCCAATTTTTATAATACAATGGACACAGTACCACTTGCGGAAGCGAAATAAAGTGTTATATCTAGATTGAGATAATATATGTGGTTTCTGTATAGAATAAGAAGTTGTATAAGTTAGACAAGAGAATTAATCTTAATATATGGCAGGGTGGCTCAGTGGTTAGAGTACCAGATTCCGAAGCAGATGTGTCCCAGTTCGAACCCTGTCCGCGGCAAATTCTGGCCAGTACATGATGAGTTTCCAATAAGGATGAAACTGGTCTACTGGATGTATTGCCTTTTCTTTACTATACAATTCTTAGCTTATACTGACCTATGTTAGTAATTAATGGGTCAGGCGCTTATGTATGAAGACCGCAAACGTGATTATTATAATTGTTATCACCGCCCGCGCAACCAATGTTTGTTTAATTACATGTAGCGTGGTTTCTGTTCGTTAATGAAGGATTTGGGATGGTTAGTTGGAACTTTGGCTCTAAATGGATGCCATATGACATCCACCTAAAGGAAAAATAGACTAACCTAATTACATTAGTTAATATATAAGTGAAAATTGTGTGCAGCGTAGTGTGCGGCAAGGTGGCTCAGTGGTTAATGCACCAGATTCCGAAGCAGACATGCCCAGGTTAGAGCCAATTTCTGGCCAATAAATGATGTGTTCTCAATAAGGACGAAATCGGTCTATTGGATGAGTTGCCTTTTTTACACTATACAATTCTTAGTTTATACTGACATATGTAAGTAATTAATGGGTCAGGTGCTTATACCGGGACCGTACCCTTGATTATAATAATAATAAATCTAGTAGACCGGTTTCGTCTCAATTAGGAACTGTGTTCAGGTATTAAGAAATTCCAAATATGTTCCATCTGAAGTAAAGACTAACCAAAAAGCATAAATTAGTATATAACATAAACTTGCAATTAGTATGCAGCGCTGTTGGCGCAGTGGATTGAGCAAAAAATTCTGAAGCAGACGTGTCCAGTTTCGAGTGCCTTCCACGACAAATTCTGGATAGCACTAGAAGAGTTCCAAATAATGTGAAATCGATCTACTAGAGGACTTTACTTTGCTACCTGCTGCAATTTTGATATTGTACAGACAGCATAAACATAATCAAAATTTTGCCATCAGACATAAATTTTAACACAATGAATAATCTGTCACTGACAAAATTATACTTATTATTTGTCTGTTACGGAGAAATAATGTAAATGCATGTTTCTTATAGGCATTGAGCAGCTTGAAACAAATTAGTTCAAATCGGACCAAAAATATATAAAAAAAACTCGGCAAGAACGAAAGGTACAATCTCAAGTACGCAGAAGTATCGTGCTTGCTGGCAACTCATCAGTAAGAAACTGTCATATGCCCTATGCCCACTATATATATTTGGTCAAGAAATGTGAGACGGTTGGACAGTTATATTTAAACGAACATTGGACGATATAGTACTATGATTCAAACATTGAGAGCGCGCTCAGGCCACCAGGAATAGATTAGCAGATGTTATTTCGTCTATCTATATGAAATTCGTACCCTCCAAATGTAAGATACTTTCAGGCGATATATCCGACGAGGTGTGCATGAGAATTGCGAAAGCTAGAGTAGCTTTCTCGAATCTTCGCAATATATGGAGAAACGCAAGCATTTCATTCTCCTTAAAGGTCGTGTTTCCAATGCATCTATACGCGCAGATTTATTATACACTAATGAGACACGGCTCATTAGAGTTTATGATTTTAGACGCTTACAGGCATTCGACAGTCATTGTTTGAGAAGTATAGCACACGTAGGTTACGAATAATAAATAACCAACCGTAACATCCTAAGTAGAATTTTTGGATCGGCCATCAAGTGCTCCTTGTCAGGAAAACATTTGAGGCTTCATCTACTTCGTAGTCGCGGTCATGTTTTACTTATGCCATGAAGTCGATAGCACAGTAAAGCACTGTATTCGATCCAGTGCCAGATTGACGTTAGATACAAGACGGGCAGATTTTGACATGGCAGAAACTATTAGAGCAAACTACATCTTAATTGGGTATTATTGGACCAACTCATCTACCAACCACGTGCGCATCATAGTTCTTGGTTGGTAACCCTGTGTGATATGGCATGAAGTCAAACTCAGTGGCGATCTTCTTTTAGATTTCTAATATGAACAACTCCGTAACTTTCGCTTCTTAAGAGGACAAATTTAGCTGCTGGTTTGGTTTTGTTTATGACTTGAATGTTGACTTGGCTATTACAGTATTGTGTAGAGGTTCAGTTTGTCTCAATCCTGTATGTTATCTGGATAAATGGACTTATATTAACAAGGTCCTCGCTCTCATATACCTCATTAATAATTTGTGCTCTTAATTTAATATTTGTGAAATTATTAATAAAAATTTTCTTATATTTCGTTTCAATTCTTATGGTTATATGGCTGTGAAACATTAGTTACTACTGGCTTTTTTATGGCTGTGCATGATGATGATGAGCTTGAGATTGGTTGGCATGTTAACCTAGAGTTGGCGAAGTCATACTCAATAGCAGACAAAATTTCCTGATATACGCAGATAAGTCGATAAAATAACAAATATTATAACTGATTCATTATACGCAAAATTGAGAATAACAATGATATAACAGTACATATAATGTTGTTGTCTCATCATCAACAATGCAGACAATGATCGCTTAATAGAATAAATTTTAATGTTGCCTGCTTCATAGCATTGTACACACGGTATACCTGTAAAATCATATTATTTATAGAAATAAAGAATATGTTCTCTGCCTATCCACTAAACAAAGCCTCTAAAATATTAAATCAACTTATTTACCTAAGCATTTATTAATTGCGCGGGTGGTGGTAACAATTCTGGCGGTAGATACTGTTTGCGGCGGAGAATTAATGTATATGCAAGTATATATTAGGCGTTGCGAACCTAGTGATAAATTAGTTCAGTTGTGACCAGAAGTACAAAACAAAACCTTCTGGAACAGTAAGTATAATCGCATGCACATTCGTTTCATTAGCGCACTGGCGACTCATCGGTGAGCCGGTATTCTGCAACCACTATATATTTGAATTCAAAGAATGTTGGAATAATAGGACGGTACAATGTCCTGAACGAATTTGTAAACCTGCAATAGTGAAGCTAACATCATCTAAGTCAACGACAATGCGACTTCAACTAACTCACACTATATAATAAATATACCGAGTCTGTAAGGATACTAACACTATGGTTGTGTGTTTGAGTATGGAAAATCTCTTAATCAATATTGCCGAAAATGTACATGGTACACACTATGGTTACCGAGTCGGTACATGATACCAACCTGATGGATATCAATTTATGCTATAGTTCAGCAAGTGAAATAACAACAAGTTCTGAACACCTGTTAATCAGTAAATCATACAATCTGGCCTTGATCGATATCAGTTATCACATTACGCGGTAAGCATGACATCATTCAATTCAATATATTACAGTTAAAAACTGTTCATTGCGAACCTAATATATATGCAAGTATGTATTAGGTGTTGCAGACTCAATGATTGGATTCAGTTATTGACCAGAAGGATAAGCCAAAGTCAGAATGAACCGGAAAGTATAAATCTACTATTATTCCACATTCTTTGACCAAATATATAGTGGTTAAAGGGCGTAATAAACTCCTACTGATTATGAGTCGCCAGTAAGCACGAAACAAATATTGCATGAGAATTATACTTCCGTTTCATTACTGCAAGTTTATCCTTCTGGTCACAACTGACTAATTTGTGAGTTCGCAACATAAGCATACTTGCATATATATTTGTTCTTCGCAATAAACAATAGCTATGTATACGAATTGAATAACGATGTCATGCTACCGCAAATGTGATAACTAAATATCGATGTTTAAAAAATTCTATGGATTTACTAATGCTAGTGTTTCATATTTGTAATTCTCAATTTCACTGAATATATAAATTGATTTATCCTCAAATTGGTATCTGCCGACTCGTTAACTATAGTGTTAACTCTATGTAACTTTCGGTACAAATAATGTTGGTATTGATTACTAACACAGCTAGCCTGATGTTAAAATTATGCTACGAACTCTAAATTTTCTATTTTAGAGTGTGAGTTAGCGTAGAAAATCACATTGTCGTTGACTTAGGTATGATGTTAACTCACTTATTGCAGGTTTGTCTATTGAGCGATTCTTTCGACCAAATATAGTGGTTAAAGCCACTAAACGCGAGGCGAATGGTGCATGAAGATTATGCTTTCCGTTCATAGCTTGCCTTTGGTTTTATCCTTCTGGTCTGCAACTAATTTAATTTGTCTGCTAGGTTCACAACCCTACGTATACTTGCATTATGGCTATTGTGTCAAACCTCGATTTCTACATTATAGTACCGAAATTGTATATGGTACAAACACTATGGTCGCTGAATCGGTACATGGTACTACCATGATGGATTTCAATGTAAGCTATAGATCACCACAACTGAGAATTATAACTATTTAAGAACACCTGTTACTCCAGTAAATTAATACATTCAGGTCTTGATCAATATCAATTCTGGCGGTAGTTAAATACAATGAGATTGGCGTTTAGTTCAAGCTCGCAAACTTGATTTAAAGAACCTATTTACCTGGCTGGAAGAATTGTAAATTTTGGTTACAATACACAAAATTATAGAGTAGCCGACCAACATTTCCAAAAAGCACTCTTTTAAACAAAATGTCAATTTAATAGGAGCAGGATGCAGAAGACAATTTCAAATGTAGGATTTAAAAGAAACATGTTGCGCGACAGTGAAAAGATCATTTACCTGATTTTCGGATTGCGTACCGAAATATTTGAATCCACTGTCATCATGATGATTTTTGCATATATTTCGATTTCCGGGTACGGAAATCTTTTTCAATGCCAAACACATCACCCACTAAGTTGACAATCAGTATGTCAAGTGGAAATATATGCAAAAATCATCATGATGACAGTGGATTCAAATATTTCAGTACGCAATCCGAAAATCAGGTAACTTTCAAATGTATTTAACGAAACAGCGTTGCGTTCACTAAGGAACGTTGAATTGAAAAGAATACAGTAACAATGAATAAATGGATAAATAAATACATAACTAGGAAGTAATAATGAAGTATTTAGAGGGGAAATGAAAAATTCATTTAATGTGATTTGAAGTAACGAAATGGATATATAGTAATCAAAATTACAAAAATAAAAATATAATTTACTTCATAATAAAACGAAATAATTCAATACCATGATAATTGAAATTTTTTAATTAATGAGTAGGATATGGAGAAAATGTAAAGAAATAATGAAGAAAATTGTTAAGTGGACAATTTTAAATTACGCAAATTGAAAATGACTGGACAACATCAAAGAAGCCAAAGTAGAATAAAGCGAATATCTATACGAACGGGTGAATGAATTAATGATTAAGCCAATAGATCAAATGCTTAGAAATTAGCATATGTTGTAATACATTTACGGATGAAAAAGTAAATAAGAATTAAGCGAATAAAATTGACAAATAAATATACCTAAAACTATAAAGTAAATGAGGGTGTTATAAAAAAACTTAGTAAAAGTAATCGTTAAAGATCGAATAATAAAAAAATTATCAATGAAGTTCGAAATCAAAATAACTAGCATAAAAGTTAGTTCTATTAAAAATGAATGGAAGGTCAATTTTGTGGAATATAGGTAAAAAAGTAAGCAGGTAAATATAAATATGTAAAAATTTTATCTTTTAAATATTTAAGCAATAACAAATTAATGAATTAATGAATTAATGAATTATTAAATTAATGAATTAATGAATTAATGAATTAATGAATTAATGAATTAATGAATTAATGAATTAATGAATTAATGAAATTAATGAATTAAAGAATTAATGAATTAAAGAATTAATGAATTAATGAATTAATAATTAATGAATTATTAATTAATAATTAATGAATTAATGAATTAATAATTAATAGATAATGAATTAATGAATTAACAAATTAATGAATTAATGAATTAATGAATTAATGAATTAATAATTAATGAATTAATGAATTAATGAATTAATGAATTAATGAATTAATGGAGTAATAAAGGTAATGAATTAATGAATTAATGAATTAATGAATTAATAATTAATGAATTAATGAATTAATGAATTAATAATTAATGAACATTAATGAACAATGAATTAATGAATGAATGAATTAATGAATTAATGAATTAATGAATTAATGAATTAATGAATTAATGAATTAATAATTAATGAATTAAAGTTAATGAATTAATGAATTAATGAATTAATGAATTAATGAATTAATGAATTAATGAATTAATGAATTAAAGAATTGATGAATTAATGAATTATTGAATTAATGAATTAATGAATTAATGAATTAATGAATTAATGAATTAATGAATTAATGAATTAATGAATTAATGAATTAATGAATTAATGAATTAATGAATTAATGAATTAAAAGAATTAATGAATTAATGAATTAATGAATTAATGAATTACTGAATTAATGAATTAATGAATTAATGAATTAATGAATTAATGAATTAAGGAATTAATGAATTAATGAATTAATGAATTAATGCAAATTAATATAGAAATTAATGAACAATGAATTAAGAATTAATAAAGGTAAAGAATTAATGAATTAATGAATTAATGAATTAACAGGTAAAATTAATGAATTAATGAATTAATGAATTAATGAATTAATTAATGAATTAAAATTAAAATTAAAAGAATTAATGAATTAATGAATTAAAGAATTAATGAATTAATGGTGTGAATTAATGAATTAAAGAATTAATGAATTAAAGAAATTAATGAAATAATGAATTAAGCGAATTAATGAATTAATGAATTAATGAATTAATGAATTAATGAATTAATGAATTAATGAATTAATGAATTAATGAATTAATGAATTAATAAATTAATGAATTAATGAATTAATGAATTAATAATTAATGAAATTAATGAATTAATAATTAATGAATTAATGAATTAATAAATTAATGAATTAATGAATTGATGAATTAATGAATTAATAATGAATTAATGAATTAATGAATTAATGAATTAATAAAGATAAAAGAATTGAAGAATTAATGAATTAATGAATTAATGAATTAATGAATTAATGAATTAATGAATTAATGAATTAATGAATTAAAGAATTAATGAATTAATGAATTAATGAATTAATGAATTAATGAATTAATGAATTAAAAAAGAATGAATTAATTAAAGAATTAATGAATTAATGAATTAATGAATTAATGAATTAATGAATTAAAGAATTAATGAATTAATGAATTAATGAATTAATGAATTAATGAATTAATGAATTAATGAATTAATGAATTAATGAATTAATGAATTAAAGAGTAATGAATTAATAATTAATGAATTAATTAATGTTAATGAATTAATGAATTAATAGACAATGAATTAATGGAGTAATGAATTAATGAATTAATGAATAATGAATTAATGAATTAATGAATTAATGAATTAATGAATTAATGAATTAATGAATTAATGAATTAATATGAATTAATGAATTAATGAATTAATGAATTAATGAGCCAATGAATTAATGAATTAATGAATTAATAATTAATGAATTAATGAATTAATGAATTAATGAATTAATGAATTAATGAATTAATGAATTAATGAATTAATGAATTAATGAATTAATGAATTAATGAATTAATGAATTAATGGATTAATGAATTAATAGATAATGAATTAATGAATTAATGAATTAATGAATTAATGAATTAAGGAATTAATGAATTAATGAATTAAGGAATTAAAGAATTAATGAATTAACGAATTAATGGAGTAAGAGAATTAAAGAATTAATGTATTAAAAAAGAATTAATGAATTAATGAATTAATAATTAAAGGAGTAAAGAATTAATGAATTAAGAATTAAATAATTAATGAATTAAGGAAATTAAAGAATTAACCTGTGAATTAATGAATTAATGAATTAATGGATTAATGAATTAATGAATTAATGAATTAATGAATTAAAGAATTAAAGAATCAATGAATTAAGGGAGTTAAAGAATTAATGAATTAAGGAATAAAAGGTAATAGATTAATGAATGACAATTAATGAATTAATGAATTAATGAATTAATGAATTAAAAAATTAATGAATTAATGAATTAATGAATTAAATAATTAATGAATTAATGAATTAAAGATTAATGAACTAATAATTAGTGAATTAATGATTAATGAATTAATTAAATAATGAATTAATGAATTAATGAATACAATAAATTAATGAATTAATGAATTAATGAATTAATGAAATTGAATGAAAAATTTTGCGTACGTGATCATTCCATTTATCTACGTTTTTGTTAGTAGTCTTCAGTTCGAATAACTTGAAATATAATGTAGACCTTGAAGACTATTTGAGCCAAATGTCACAATACGCGTAAATAAGGGCAATGTTAATGAAAGAGATAACGTATAACTGGGATACTAAGTAACCATTGAATATTGAAGGATAAATTTTAATTGTACTTGTATAAAGGTAGAAATACTAATCATTTGCTCTTTACCACACACACTTGCTCATGCTGAAAACTATGAGGTACGAAAATTGCCATAAATAATCAATTTTATGCTTTTCCATGGAAAATTTGAACACGGATGTATATAGAAATACTAAAAGCTGATAAAAATTACTTATCTTAATACATGTGTATCATCTTTTAATAGCAACAAAAATTAATAAATTAGAAAGATAATATGCAAAAATAAAGTATATCCAGATAGGAAATTGTTTGCAAAAATGTACCCAAAAATCTACACAACAAACACAGCCGTTTCAGAAGTACAAGAATTACAACTCAAAAAAACCTAGTCACTCTATTTGGCACTTAAAGGTCTAAAAAGATTATCTGGAAGATAATGTGCATGCGTAGTCACGGAACATTTATTCGGGTTCATGGTATACAACGTTGCCAAACTTCTATTATTTTTCAACTAGACGCATGACGTCGTCCATAGCTAATACCAATTGAAAGTTTAAGGAAAGCACTAGCATTATTTGCGTTACACTATTAACCAAGCCAACAATTCTACAAGGCTTCTTTTCTGGCTCTTATTCTACCATTCATTGCTCTAGTGGAGATGGCATTTAAATAAATTATGTTTGCGCATTTGAGATAAATATCCATATAATTTTAATTGACCAAACATACAACATAGCAAAACTACCAACTGACGCGTTTCTACCTTCCAGGGTTATCATTAGAACACGACGGGTATATGACTAATGAGAATAAAACCGCAACGCATATACAAAATATGTTAAAATTTGAAATGCCGTTGTCACTTAAGATAGTCTACCATACATTGTACTTGTCACAGTATCACACAAGGATTTTTTCATGTGAGAAGTCCACATCTAGTAAATCACCTTTCCGTTCGTTCTATTTATTTGTTCATAATTAATTAATGACAGAGATTGCTCGTCAACACACGGCAAGATCATTTACACAACCATCATTGTTGGTCATCTAGACCTTTGATTCACTATTAAGAGTCTATTCACAATTGACTAACATCACCCGGCGTAAAAACCATTCAAAAAGAAATACTATAATCAAGGTTGCGATCGTGATATAAACACCTGATCCATTAAATACATTACCAAGGATTGTATTGTATAGAAAGTGCAATTCATCCAGTAGACCGGTTTTGCCCCTATTGGGAACTCGTCATTTACTGGCCAGAATTTTCCGCGGACAGGGCTTGAACCTGGGCACGTCGGCTTCGTAATCTAGTTCTCTAACCACTGAGTCACCCGGCCACCAGGCCATACTAAAAATAATTTTTACGGGCATCGATTGTAATGCCGCTCACCCACGGGTGAATTGAATGAGATTATACAATTAATTGCAGACTGGAGTATATGCTTCACATTGATTGAGCAAAATGATAACTTGCATGTCAGGTCACTTGTTGTTTGCACATATAGGTGACGATTGGTGTTGTTGTTCCAGTAACAGCGCAGGTGCGGATTGCAGTGTTGAATGCTCATATTGTTTCGAAATTTTCGTCTTTGTATGAGCAGCTGGTTTTCCCCTTCTGTTAGTAGCCAATCCGATAGAATGCTTGTTGAGTCTCGTCGAGGGGGTGTTTGGTCTCGTGTGGATGCTAGTAATTTGTCGTTCGATTTTATTATTCGTGGCCAGTCGAGTAGAATATCATGTTGATGAAACTTTTGAATATTTAGGTCAGGTGCTTGGTGTTTTATATAAAGGGCTTCATAAGTAAATATTAATTTTTCTGATTTTGCTTTATGGAGAAATGAGAAATTGGTCAAATTGACTGGGTGCCCCGTTTCCAATATATGATCAGAAATAGCTGATTTTCCTGACGGTGTCAAGCCTATTTGAATTAATTTCTGCGATATATGTTGCTAGATTTTGTCGATCAATTGCTTCTTCGAACGTCCAATATATGTAATACCGAAAATACATGAGAATTTGTAGACTATGAATAATTTGGAAAGAATTGGCATGTGATCATTTGCGTCCAACCTCATGATTCTCTGTGTGCCAAATGCGACATTAACTTTAACCCTGGGGAAATTCTCCTTAGTTGTTATAATTTCGCCACCGTGCAATTATTTAAGGCGGTATTTCGCCTCTAAATGGTAAGTTTAGGATTTGTTGCTACACACATAATCAAACTAAACGCCAGGATGTATATAAATGAAAGATTGTAAAGTGAAGCTAAGTAGTCTAAAAATGGTCATTATCCAATTTGTTATAAATGTGTTTTTTTCTTCCTAATAGGAAATGTACTGTGTAATATCCGAAGGCAATGAATATATATATATATATATATATATATATATATATATATATGTATATATATATATATATATATATATATATATATATATATATATATTATACATCCAGACTGTAAAGGGCCACACCAACATACTTTTCAAAATACAAAACCTGCCCATAGTTCAAACACAATGCTTAGCAAAATATCGTGTCTCTGCATGGTACCAACAGATTAGTTTACCTGATTCGTAAAACCTGTTACTCAAGAATACTTCAAATCGGAGCAGAATGATATACAAACGTCATAATGAATGAAAGTCATACTCGCAGGTACTAACTGTATATTTCTGATCACGTGGAGAAAGCTAGATGAATTTACGAAATGTCTTAAAATTTACCTCAACGCACAGATAGCATAGAAATTTCATTGAAAAATATTCATATTCGTGGGTATAAACCAATCCAACGAGGTATGTTTTATACAAAATCAAATGAAACATAAAAGGATTGACAGCTGAAAAGACCTAAAATAGGAAAGGAAATACAAAAGCTGTCATGTAGGCAAGAGGCACTGAACAATGCAAATAGATTGACGTAAAGAAATGCGTGAGAAATGACAGACGGAAATGTCAAAAGTTAACTGTAAGTGGACATTGCAGCCAGATTGGCCAAGAGATCCAACCAGGCAGCACACAAATACTAAATTAAAACTGCAATTATGGAGGCGAATAAAAACGAATTTAATTTAAAGTACAATATTTAAAAAAATAGCTATCCAATGGAACGTAAAATAATATGAAATTTAAGCGTATCTGGCAATACAATCAAATAAGCTAAAATAGGAGAATAGCAATTTGGTATTTGTCAAATTTTAATGCGACCAAATTAAAAACAAATAACCTATATTTACATTAAATAAGAAGCGGAACTTGATATAAATATTATTTATCTGAACCCGAACAACAAAAGCTAACAATGTCTTTCTTCAAAATTCGAAAGCATAAGGCCTTAATGAAACAGTAAAAATTAAGCTGGTATTATAAAGCATCCGCCAAAATGATGGCAATTACTCAATCATAAACGTTCCCAGCTTAATTTGTTACAGATTTTATGGAAGTATGTATTAGGTTTTGCGAACCTAGTAACAAATTAGTTCAGTTGTGACCAGAAGGATAAACCAAAGGCAGCATGAACGGAAAGTATAATCTCATGCACATTCGTTTCGTGCTTACTGGCGACTCATCAGTAGGAGCCGGTATTACGCCCTTTAACCACTATATATTTGGTAGAAGAATGTGGAATAATAGGACGGTACAATCTCCTAGACGAATGTGTAAACCTGTAATAGTGAAGCTAACATAATCTGAAGTCAACGACAATACGACTTCAATGCTAACTCACACTATATAATATATATACCGAGTCTGTAAAGGATACTAACACTATGGCCATTGTGTTAGTAACTGATACCTTTTTTGAAATCGATGAGTACCGGATACTAACACTATGGTTTCCGAGTCGGTACATGATACCAACCTGATGGATATAAATTTATGCTAAAGTTCACCCAAATTGAGAATTACAACAATTTCCGAACACCTGTTACTCCAGTTAAACCATACTCTGGCCTTCATCGATATCAGTTATCACATTTCGCGGTAAGCATGACATCATTCAATTCAATATATTACAGTTACATATTGTTTGTTGCGAAGAACTAATATATATGCAAGTATGTATTAGGTTTTGCGAACCTAGTAACAAATTAGTTCAGTTGTGACCAGAAGGATAAACCAAAGGCAGCATGAACGGAAAGTATAATCTCATGCACATTCGTTTCGTGCTTACTGGACGACTCATCAGTAGGAGCCGGTATTACGCCCTTTAACCACTATATATTAGGTAGAAGAATGTGGAATAATAGGACGGTACAATCTCCGCGAAATGTGATAACTGATATCGATGAGGGCCGGGTGTACAACTTCAATAACAGAGTAATTCGAAAATGATTTAGTTTGCTATAATTTTTATAATTCTCCTATCCGGGCTATCGTATTCCTGTCGCCTCCCGTACTATCATTACTCATCGACCATAGCTTTACAACAACCATCGGTATATATATTATATAGTGTGAGTTAGCATTGAAGTCGTATTGTCGATGACTTCAGATTATGTTAGCTTCACTATTACAGGTTTACACATTCGTCTAGGAGATTGTACCGTCCTATTATTCCACATTCTTCTACCGATATATAGTGGTTAAGGGCGTAATACCGGCTCCTACTGATGAGTCGCCAGTAAGCACGAAACGAATGTGCATGAGATTATACTTTCCGTTCATGCTGCCTTTGGTTTATCCTTCTGGTCACAACTGAACTAATTTGTTACTAGGTTCGCAAAATCTAATACATACTTGCATATATATTAGATCTTCGCAACAAACAATATGTAACTGTAAGATTTTATGGAAGCCGGCTTAAAAGCTGCACACCAAGTTTCAATTCACGAACGCACTAAAATAATTGAATAATCAAGATGAGGCAGTCCAGAGGAGCTTTGTTTGTCCACCGGATATCTCGGACAATAAGGCGCATTTCAAACACATTACCAATAATTGCTTCAAAGAACAAACAATTGCGAAATTTGACGATTCACTATTATAAGATTTGTGTTTTAACTAACACAGGCCGAGTTTCCGTTATAGTGTTCGATGGATATTTTTAGAATTTCCTTCACGGAATCCTTCGTTTTGTCCACTGTTAATCACAAGTTCTATGAACAAGCTAATGAAGCAAGCCTTGCATCTGAGAGCATATTGTGTTGAAGGTCTGAGGATGGGTCGATATAAGACAACTCAAATCGTTGACCATTCAGAAAAAAACTTGGTATTACAATATATTTGACTGACAGTACACGTGTGGAAGTTTTAATTGTTGGCACTAGTGAGAATATGGACAAAAAGAAGTGGACACACTTTGTAAATAGAAATGTAACTGAATCAATATATTACCGACCTACAAGTGCTATAAATGGCCCAGCAATAGTCAATTATGTCGTATTATTTATTTAAATGAAGGAGGCATGCATGATACGAGCATAAATTCCATTATAAATTCATTTCTCAGTATAAGCTAAGCATTGTATAATCTGGAAGAGTCAATTAATCCAGCAGACCAGTTTCTTCCCTTTTGTGAACTCATCATATACTGTCCAGATTTTTGCCGCGAACAGAGCTCGAGCCTAGGCACCACTGCTTCGAATTCTGTGACGCTATCAACTCCGCTATCAAACACAAGTTAAAGTGTTTGGTTCGCCTTTCCTTTATATTCAGCTCTTTAGACCTACAGTTACAACTAGCTTTCTTTAATCTCGCATTGTAGGAACTTTTGTCGATTGACTTGAATGTCAATAAGCAAAGCTTGTTTGAAATTGAGTAGGCAGAGCATCAATTTGTGAAGACAACTTTGTATACCCACGTGAAGACAACTTAAAACTAGATCGAAATGACAGCGTGTATAACCTAAATTACTTTTTCTATATTGTCATGCTGCTAAATATTAAATTATCGTTTACTCCATGTGTACTGATTTGATAAAATTAAGGCAAAATTGCTGATGCCTTAGGCTAGAGTTAAGAATGCTCACCAGTAAGTCATATGCATGTTTAAATAGCATACAAAGAAAAAGGTAATTCCATATTGTCATTTTCATTCAAAATGCCGGTGCCAGTATGATCATTGACGCGCATTGCAAGTTTTTCGTGAAGCTCTTAGTAACATTTGAATAACATTACACTATGCTTTTGTTTAGGTTCTATTTAAATTATAATAAAAAGAGAAAAGGTCTCTTGTATTGCATAATTCTGTAAAACCAGTCATTTGAGTAACACACAAGCATGCATATGCACAAGAGAATATTTTAAAATGCAATTTAATAATAAAACAAGCACGCATAATACAGAGTACACGAGAATGAAATTTAGAGTTAAATCAATCACAGCATAATTTTAAGTCAAAAGGATAACTAATGAAAAAGTAATCGAATTATCTTGAAAAACAACAAGATCATACGAAAATAAAACTTCACATCGAACAATCACTAGCTGGCTCAAGTAATATTTTAATTAAGCAGTAAGTAAAACAAAAAATATTGAAAAATAAAAAGCGGAACAAACCAGATGATCATTGAAAATAATATATAGCATTAAATCAGTTTTAAACTAAATTATATTTCAAATCGAAAATGTAGTAGTATAGCCGGATTAATGGAGCATGCGTACCTAGTAACAAATTAGTTAAAATAGGACCAGAAGGATAATTCAAATTCAGCATGAACAAACGGTATAATTTCACGCACACCTGATTTTCATAATTAATAGCGACTCATCAGTAGGAGCCGGTATTACGCCCTATACACACAATATATTTTGTCAATAAATGTTGGACAGGTGAACAATACAATCTATTATGTGAATGTGCATTCAAGCAATAATAGAGTTAACTTCAGATAAAGTTTCGCAATACGAATACAAAGCCAATTCAATATATATATATATATATATATATATATATATATATATATATATATATATATATATATATATATAGTGTGAACATGAGAATTAATCTTATATTCATGCTAAAATTTGTTTACTATTCTCATCATATGTGAACTAATTTGTTAATAGGTACGCAACACCAAATACAAAATCGCTTGTTCATTCAATTAGTCTTACCCTACTTAATTTTATCGTGCATTTATTAGTTCTTTAATTTTCATCAATAAATTTTTTTCACTCAATCAATGACGTATTTAATGTTTTATTACTTTCCTTATTAAGTAGTTCCTCTTGTGAACTAATATACCGTTTATTTAATTTTTGTAAAAATCTTTATTCATTTATCCATTAATTAATACCCATATATATATATATATATATATATATATACCAATTTCAAGGACAACGTTATTACGAACAAGGCTATATTTTATAAGAATAAGTTCGTGTTAATCTATAAAAGGTGTGCTTTTTTAATCGCAATGAATTAACTTTCGTGTTACATAGTACAAATCAAAATTTTAATATAATTAAACGAACATTCATTGCGCGGGCGGTGGTAACAACTGCTTTAATCAGGGTTGCGGTATTTTTATAAACACCTGACCCATTTTGTTTATATATTTGTCAGTATCAACTAAGTATTTTGAAAAGGAGAAAAAGCAATTCATCCAGTAGACCAGTTTCGTTCTTATTGGGTGTTCATCACCGGTTTCATTCATATTGAGAACTCAACAAGTACTGTCCAGGGCTCAAACGGGTGCACACAATACAATAATTAGTGTATACGGACGAATATATTTACATAAAGAGTCAAGTGTTTATATCAAGATCGCAAATTTGATTAGAGTAATTGTTATCACCACACGCGTAACAAATGTTCATTTAATTATATAAATGTTCATTTCAATACCTCTTCTCTTTGTAACGTGGAATCCGTTTTATAATGACAGATTGGGGACGGTTAGTTGGAATGTTGTTCTTAAAGGATGTCTTAGAGGCTCCACGTAAATGATAGGCTAACCAAGAAGTAGTTTTTATTTTATAACGGAAAATTTTATGTATTGTGCAGCAGGGTTTTTCCGTGGTTAGAGCACCAGATTCGAAGCAGACGTGCCAAGGTTCGAGCCCTGTCTGCGGCAAATGCTTGACAATACGTAAAGAGTTCTGAATAAAGACGAAACCGGCCTACTGGATGAATTGCCTTTTCTACATTATTCAATACTTAGTTTAAACAGGAAAAATGTATGCACATCATGGGTGAAGTGTTTATATCAAGATCACAACCTTGATTAAATTAAAATTAGACTAGATTGATAATAATAATAGCCCCAAGACTTGGAATTTGGCAGATGATGTTTAAATCACATAGCTAGCTTACCTTGTTTTAACTCGTACACGGAAACATGTATGCTTACTTATCACAATGAGATCTATTCAGCTTGCTACATTTCCTAAAGTTTTCCCATTATTTCCCATATTAACGAGTTTTCGGTTGGTATTAGGACGTCAAACGAGATAGTTCTTATAAGTATATGCACAAATTTATGACTATATAAGAACCTTAGTTTCTTCTCACCCGGATAAGGAAATGAATTATATTAAAATTTTGTTCAACATTATGTGTATTGTTTTCATATTCTGCCTTTATATATGGAAGCGGTGTACTGCGCTTTTGAATGACAATTGGTTTTAATGTCATACTATCAGATTTTCTCAGGCGCTTAATGAATAGATGAAAATGTTTCTAATTTACCATAGTTAAGACGAAATTGCCGAACTTTCCTGATGACAAGAGTTAATTATTATCAGCCTTCACTCTCATGTAAAATTTTGGCACGCGTTCCACTTTAGCCGTGTAGGTGCAAATAATATTTTATTATTTGGCATTATCTTACAGGTACTGTCTAAACATCTATTGTCATTGAGCTTCCGCAATCACACCCAGTGCAGAAAAACTGATATACCCGAATTGCGAAAGGTATAATTATGACTGTTCAAGGGGAAGTGACTGGTTAGATTTAGTAACAGGCTTAAGGCTTTGGAAGTCACAATTTCTGCAGATAAAAACTTATAAACTGTTTGTGTGTTATGAATTATAATGAGTGGATGCACACAGTGATATATCCTAGCCACAATCAGTTAACAAACTAGTTCACTGTGATGCCAATTCCAGTTACGCATTTATCTGAAAGTGAAAATAGACTATTAATACTTGTCTATTGTTGGTGAATGGCCGTTGTCATGACAGAGGTATAACGATTGTCACTTTGACACCATTTATGCTTATGCTTATCAGTGATAGATAAAACAGGGCGAAATGTAAATCCTAAGGTAATCCCTAATATTGCGAATGAGTAATTCCATTAAACAGTCGTTAATTAGACGCACTGTAGATAGAAAAATATTAAACCTAGTTTGTTGAGCACCAGCCCAATTTTTAAAAAACTATCAAATATCGGCCAATGAGCTTTGCATTTCTGACCTTACCAATTTGTCAAATGACCATCTTTTTCTAGTGAATACGTTGGATGTTCAGTACGTGCAACCGGCGGCATATTTGATATGTGGGATCATTGATTAAATAAAATAGAACCGGTTTTTTAATGTCTGCATATTTAATTAATTGTTATCAACACCCGCGTGATCGAGAATATTTAAACTGATAATTTGATGCCTGACGAAAACCGAAATTATTATGCACATAATTGATAATAAAATCTTCATCCGAAATTTCAAGTGAATCAATTTTATGTGTGACTTTTACCTGCTCTTTGTTATGTCGAATAAGGTCATTCCACTATCTGCCAACAATTTTACTCTATATATTATATAACTCAAATCTGAGCATCTTTATAAACAATACACTTAATAAATTAAATATAGACACTGAGGCAACATGGCTATTACATGCGAGTTAAAGTTTTATACCTAAATTGTACGGGAATTTTGTAATCATTTGGATACTTCACACGCAAAGTTTCAACAAGACAGACAGATTGGGACTTAAAAATTCAAATACCATATAAACTAAAGTAGTGATAATAAATGAAATTTTTAGGAGGATTTAACTTTCTATATTTTACTGGCATAACATGAACACTACAAAATATTAGATGCAGAATATTAGTTCACTTCGGATTAGTTGTTTTAGTTAGTAGTAGCCGGGACTTCTACGAAGAGTCATAGTCAAGAAATTGTGCGCAGGTATCATGAAGATTTAAATTGTTTTACGGAACTAAACTATATATATATATATATATATATATATATATATATATATATATATATATATATACTTTTGGAATGCAAGCCTTAATAAAATTCATAGTACCCTTTCCATGTGCAAAAAGAAAAAGAAATTTTATCAAATACAAGAACCGTTTCTTGAATGAATGGCGTTGTTGCGATATTGAATTAATTGAAATTACCTGATCTGCGTTTTGACTAACGCAGATCAGGTAATTCCAAGAACCGTTTCATTGTCATACTCTCTTCAAATATATACAAATGCACATCTCTTTATATGTAAATTGAAAGGCCAGACAAAATATAAAAATGTACATAAGGAGAGTGTGAAATAAGGCAACAACAGATAGATCGCGTGCATCAGCTGCTGTTCAAGCTCAATGCTTGAACACGCTTCATCTGCTTGCATAAACACACTTGCAATTTCATTAACCATTAAACTTCGTTTGTAGCTGACTCCCTTCTGTTATTGCATTTAGTTATTTTATTAAATGCTACGTCTGGAGAACATACGTGTGAGGTTACCACGATGTGTTGTGCAATTGCAGATGTGTTTTCATCATTTAATTTAAAACAGGCGTTTAAGTTGAAATGTTCTCTCATTCGATTAATTAACTGTCCCAAATTCTTGCCAGTTCGTGATGAGTTCCTAATAAGAAGGAAATCGGTCTACTGGATTAATTAACTCGTCTTATTATCCCACACCCCTCACCCAAATATATAGTGGTTAAAGGGCGTAATACCGGCTTCTACAGATGAGTCGCCAGTAAGCACGAAACGAATGTGCACAAGATTAAACTTTCCGTTCATGCTGCCTTTGATTTATCCTTCTGGTCATAACTGAACTAATTTGTTACTAGGTTCGCAAAACATAATACATCCTTACTGGATTAATTGTCTGTATTGACAATGTATGTACTTAAAGTGTCAGGTGTTTATATCAAAATCGCAAAATTGGTTTTGGTAATTAACTGTCTCGTCGATCGGCCTAGGTAAGTTGATCGTAAACTTGCGCATGTATATTGGTAAATAATAAGTATTGTCGACATTAACGGCATTTTTGATTTGATTGCCGGTAAAAGCAGGTGTGTTACAGCGGTTTAGCTGCATTAAATGTGCGCGTCAATGCTGCTACAAATTAATTTTATGTTTACGCGATTTGCGTTCGTGGGTTGTCGCTTTGCACTATCAGTTTCTCAAAGATCTGACTAATCCCCATTTCCAAGTACGCATCGATTTCGTCTTCTTTTTGGTTGGGCGCGGATTCGTCCCTTTCTTCCGAAGTCTTCAACATCGTTCATAGCAACCACAGGAAATGAGATACGATCTAATCTTCGTTGACTGGCGACATGACGATATATCATTTCCCATATCATTATCAGACCTCTAATCACACACTCAGTACTATGCTTATAATAGCAGATTTAAGCAATGTTCAAGTGGACTGGTTTCTTTTCTGGAATGAAATTGTTTGTTTCTGATTTAAAGGTTAAGCAAATTGTTGGTGCAATCTTTTCGTTGCACGAAAAAAGAAATACATCTAGCTTCTAGATAATGGCTTCCGTTTAATTCTGGATCTCCTTTGTTGTAGCGGAGATAGCTGCTGGTAGGTAACGAATCAAGGAGAATTTAATGCGTGAAAATCCAGCCTAATTTCTAATGGATTGGGCTCGAGCTTTGCATGCAATTCTAAATTTTAGACACGTTATATGCCACCAGTTAGGCTTAAAAATAAAATCAGAGCTTCTTAATTTGTTCTATGTGTTGAAGATGGCACTAACGCATGACAAAATTGTCGCTTAATCTAGACTATCAGCTGAATCCTAATGAAACATATGATAGGTGATGCGATTCATATATAGAACAGTCAGGTCTAGCAATGGTAGATTCCACATTATGGGATAAAATGGATGATATCTGCTATTGGATAAAATGTTGAACAAGATGCATCACTAAATAAATCTAACTATATTGATCGGGTGCGATCATTAGTTGTGAGGGTGGTGATAAATATTATTTAAAGCAATGTTTCAATATTGAAATAAACACAAATCTTACATATATATATATATATATATATATATATATATATATATATATATATATATATATATATATATATATATATATATATCACCATAAACGAAGAATGGTATAATGAAAAGAGAGGTGATTTTTCCGGTAGAGTATAAAAGTGATTTTGGTATAAGCTAACAATAACATAAGAATGCAAATGCAACTCATTAACTAGGCCCGTTTGCTCCTTATTGGACATACATCAAATACTAACTGATATTGCAACATACCGGGCTCGATAGATTAAATTTATCATAATTGTAAAGCCACAATTTTCAGGAATAATCTAAATTATGCTTTTATTCAACCTCTCTTTTAAGTGGATCCTCATCGGTATTGCATTTAATTTAAAGTTACCCACTAACTAACCAATCTGCCAGTGTAAGACATACGCTATTTCATTTGGTGAATAAATCTTAAATTAAATTATAATGAAAGGATATAATTTTATATATGGTACAAATATGAATACCAGCAGCGGCAATCCCAGTAACAATTAATGCGTGCCCCATAAAGACGAAACTGTTTCATATGAGGAATTACACTTGCTATCTTATTTGGTTCGCACTGACAATATATATATATATATATATATATATATATATATATATATATATATATATATATAGATATCTTCACCATTATGCTTTAATTCGATATCACTTTGAAATTTTGCATGTATATTATAATGAGAGACCTATTGTGGCTAGATGAACACAGTGCCTTGGAGCCAAATGCTTGAAGCTCAAACCAGTGTCGAGAAAATTCTGGTAAACACTGATGAGTATTCAATAAGGAAGGAGTGGTTCTTGTAGTTAAATTGCACTTTCCATCATATTTTTATCTTGCTTAGCCATTAACGGCAAATACGAATATCTGAATCTATATGTAAACAAATGTACAGATAAATCAATTGATCGATAGATAGATTGACATAAAGATATAGATAAAACAATCGACATATATATATATATTAGCGGAAGAAGAAATAATAAGATATTATGCTTTATTTTGTGAGGCGTAATATGTATATGAAATTTTGTATTGGAGCCGACATTAACCATCAGCACGATATAATTTGGCAGAAAATGTGCGATTGCTGGGCGTCGTAAAAATCTCTTATTTTTTCAAATTAGAAGATTATCAAATTAATAACCAAGCAAACAAATAAAAGAATAAACACTTAATGGACCAAGGCATGAATTTATAGAAATATATAACGAGATTTCGATGTACAATAACCTAGATGTATATAAGGGCCAAAAGATATTTCTAAAGATATAGTGATTTATTGGCGCAGATGGATCAGTAGAGAAATTTTTAGATAGATATTACTCTATTTATGATTAAATTTGTGGATGCATAAATAAACCTTTATATCAAGCGCTTTAAAGAGCTCTTAGACCGTATTAAAAATCGAAACTCCCTACAGTTACACTCATTTTATTTCGTTAAAATTGATTTATGCATTTAAAACCATTTACAGACTAAACGCGAAGCAGAACTTTTGACAAATCGTTTTTGTGGGCATATGATGCATATATATATATATATATATATATATATATATATATATATATATATATATATATATATATATATATATAGATTGTTAGGTTTCCTTGCTTCTGCGTACTCAACGTCAATGCAGAATAGTAACAAGATAACAAGCCTCACAATTTCAGATAAAATAAATACGTCGTGCGTATCAAGACCACGGGTCAAAGTGTCATTCGAGAGATCTGTTGTTGTCAGTCAGATAGTGAGGTGGAGAAAAATAGTATGAATAGAATAACTTTCTTCTGGAAACCAGTCAGCAATTCGGCCTTTCGATTAGTCAGTTTCCCATAATTTCAGTAAACATCTCAATTTTTGCCCAATGAGTTTACACCACAAGCATTTGCAGATACGCTTGAGATGTTGCATTATAAAAAATATCACTAGCAAAAGTACACACAACACACACAAATTGACACATAGGCAGAACTGGCCGTGCAAACTATGAAGAAAAGTTGTTCATTTGAGTGTGAATTCAAGCTCACAAAATTAAATGGTTAATATATTCGTTCTCTAAGCTGTTTAATCTTCGTGCAAAAACACCACTTAAGTGGGACACTTGTAGATTCAGTCCCCTGAGATTACTGAGTACACACATTGAGGAAACTACTGGTTTGCTTAGTAGTACGTGCAATTACGTTGATGTCGATTTGATAAATTCTTCTACGTAGACAATTCTAAGCAAAGTCAAAAAAACGAATCCGCAATACAAGTCCAATTAATGAAATACTTAGTAATTAAAAATGCATATACAACTTATAGAAAGCAAACTCTAACGCTACAGTGCAATTACATATATATATATATATATATATATATATATATATATATATATATATATATATATATATATATATGTGTGTGTGTGTGTGTGTGCGTGTGTGTTTGTGTATGTGCGTGTTTGTGTTATTAGTATAAACTAAACAACGAGTAAGGTAGCAAAGACAATTCATAACTTTGACCGTGTTCCTTATCTTTCGGGACTCGCTAGGCATTTGCTTGAAGTTCATATGACTGGCGCTCGAACCAGAACACATATACTTGCATTCATCCACTGCGTCCTCCTGACGCACATTACAAGTAATTTTTAGTCATATACCACTTTATAGTTTACGGTGTGCCCTTTAAATTCAATTAAATGTAACTTCCACAAACGTTAAAATATTTATCCTAGAATTATATCTTGAATGGTGATATACAATGGGATTGGTGTTTACTTCTAGCTCGTAAACTCGATTTGAAGAATTAAGTTATTAAATAAGATTTAAAAGAAACATGTTGCGCGACAGGAAATAAACAATTTACCTGATTTTCGGATTGCGTACCGAAATATTTGAATCCACTGTCATCATGATTTTTGCAGATATTTCGGGTTCCAATTACGGAACCCTTTTTCAATGCCAAACACATCACACACTTAGTTGACAATCAATATGTCAAGTTGACATATTGATTGTCAACTAAGTGTGTGATGTGTTTGGCATTGAAAAAGGGTTCCGTAATTGGAACCCGAAATATCTGCAAAAATCATGATGACAGTGGATTCAAATATTTCGGTACGCAATCCGAAAATCAGGTAAATTAAGTTATTAGTTTGTTTTTTAATCTTGTGATGATGAGCAAACTGAAGAGAGCAGCCGACAATGACTGTCCAAATATGTCCAAGGAAAAATAAAACTGGAATTCAGCTTGTGTTACTCACAACACAGTTCAGGCGATTTCTCATAAATCCAGTTTCGCAATTTGTGCATTATTTATATCCAATAAGGACGGATCTCGGGTGGCTAATTGTAACTTAAGGTCTTAAGAGACGTGAAATAGGTATTAACAAAATGAAAGTCTAACAGTTAAACTTAATTTGTATATATCAGAAAATTGCATGTGGTGTGCGGCAAAGATGGCACAGTTATTGAACGCAAAACTACGAAGTTTGAGCACCGATCACGGAAAATACTGGTAAATTCTTGACGAGTTCTCAATGCGGACTGAACAAGTATATATAATAAATTATCTTTGCTAGCGAAAAAATTGTTTTGTTTAATATAAAAGGATATCTGCAATAAACAAATTCTGCTATGAATTTTCAATATAATTATATAAAAAATTTCTCAAATCATGTTCAAATATCAGGGAAAAATATTTCTCCTAAGTTTTAGGAAAACTTAAACTTCTTTCTCAAATACACGTTGTAAGATTTTTAATTCATAAACAGTATCTGTTCTAAATGGATTGCGCGATTTGTAAAGACAGTTAATAAAACCATGTTCGTGAACTTGGGATTAGCAGCAAACGCAGTTTAATTAATCAATCGCATTCTAAAATAACATTTCCTTTCCTGCCACGCGTTAAGGGGTAGGTTTAGCTAATTTTTTTTGCAATAATTATAATTTATAGATTTTTAAACTAATAAAAAGATTTAGGCGGTTACTCGTTTTACAAATAATTTACTTACCTATTATTCTTTCAGGATACATAACATTGAAAAAGAGTGTGATTTCTCGTTGTAACTTCACATCATACCAATAATAAGTCAGCCTGAAAGATAAAATTTTAAAAATCATTGAAAAATTTCCTCGAAAACTACAATAACTAGGGATGACGCTTTCCGTAAAATCTGAAAACAACCCAATGCACCGGTTTAGACAAATTACCTGCACTCAGGAAATTCCTATGAAGCTCACAGGCCAAAAGGACCAGTCAATATTAAAGTATCAGTAGGTCTAAATATGAATCAGACAAAAGTGCCCACATAATTATACACCAAAAATCGGTTTTGTTACTTATATGCTCGAGGTTGATCAGCTTGCATATCAGCGCTACTCTTTGCCAAAGAATAAATACACCACAAAATAACTCACGCTTTAGGCAAGACCGATAAGTGCATTTGGCTTCATTCATATTTAACAAAAGGTGAATAGTTTGAACGGGTAACTGAATGACGATGTTGTTGCTCACCGCACACCATACGTAAAATATATCAATTTAAAATTAATTAAAAATGCCATATTAAAATGTCAACGAATGTAATGAAACTGCCGCCAGTCACAAGTTCTCAGGCGTGTCAGTAACCGATGCCAACATTATAGTACCGAAAAGGTAAGTGGTAC
Source organism: Eudiplozoon nipponicum (assembly GCA_029291075.1). Classification (NCBI taxonomy): domain Eukaryota; kingdom Metazoa; phylum Platyhelminthes; class Monogenea; order Mazocraeidea; family Diplozoidae; genus Eudiplozoon; species Eudiplozoon nipponicum. The sequence goes on along the minus strand of JAQBSW010002170.1, from coordinate 44,811 downwards.
TAACTCTATGGTTGCCGAGCCGGTACATGGTACCACAACGAGAGATTTCAATTTATGCTATATTTCACCAAAATTAAGAATTACAACTATTTATGAACACCTGTTACTCCAATAAATCTAGGCCAGTGTGCATGGGTTTACTGGAGTAAATGGCGTTAAGAAATAGTTGAAATTTTCAATTTTGGTGAACTATAGCATGCACCGAAATCCATCATGGTGGTAGCATGTACCGACTCGGCAACCATAGTGTTAGTACCATCTACATTTTCGGTACTATAATTTTGGCATCGGTTACTGACACTATAACTATTGTGTTGGTATGCTTTACAGACTCGGTATATATATATATATATATATATATATATATATATATATATAATATATACAGTCAATTGATTTGAAGTCTCGTTGTCGAAGACTTTATATAAAGTTAGCCTCACTACTGCAGGCTTACACTTTCGTCTAGGAGATTGTACCGTCCTATTTTCCCATATTCCTCACCAAAATATATAATGATTAAAGGGCCTAACACCGGCTCCTACTGACGAGTCGCCAGTAAAAACGAAACGAATTTGCACATGAGATTATACTTTCCTTTCGTGCTGTCTTTGGTTTATCACTCAGTTCATAATTGAACTAATTTGTTACTATGGTAGCAACACTTAATATATACATATATATATATATATATATAAATATATATATATATATATATATATATATATATATATATATATATATATATATATATATTAAGTTCTCCGCCACGAACAGTCTTAAACTGCTATATATATTCAAACCTGTCTTAAAACTTGATTTCAATATCATTTCTCCTGGTGATATGGTGTATGTTCTCCAATGAAAGTCTATGGTTGTCTTTGTATAACTTTTGTTTAACATAAATTTAAAATAGGCTCTGAATGAAGGGCAGACTAGCCAACAATTTAAGCTGAGGTACGACTGCAAATTTTGTGTGGTATGCGTTGGGTGTCGCGCAGTGTATAAGTGATGTATCCCGAAGTAAATGTGCCGAGCATCGAGCTCTGATGATTGAAAATTATAGCAAGAACTTGACAAATTAATAATAAGGACGTAATCGGTACAAAGGATAAATAATTTTTAATCTATTGGATGAATTGCCTTTTCTAAACTATACAATTCTTAACTTATACTGCAAAATGTATGCATTTAATGAAACTGATATATATATATATATATATATACATATATATATATATATATATATATATGTAGAGCACATTATGTAACCATAATTCATTTAACACACATTCTTGTTGTAAATCATTTGTTTAACATCATTATAAAAAAGGCAAATTCGAATCCACGTAACAACGTCATATGGATATGAAATTAAAATGTAAGTAATAATATATATATATATATATATATATATATATATTTCGGCAATAGCACCTGTTCAAAATTGTTTCATTCTCAACATTTAGCCGATCTACAAAATCATAGTATTTGTACCCTTAAACGGTATGAAATGTATTAAATAGATAGGTATTACAGTTAAATACTGTTTGTTGCGAAGAGCTAATATATATGCAAGTATGTATTAGGTTTTGCGAACCTAGTCACAAAATAGTTCAGTTGTGACCAGAAGGATAAACCAAAGGCAGCATGAACGGAAAGTATAATCTCATGCACATTCGTTTCGTGCTTACTGGCGACTCATCAGTAGGAGCCGGTATTACGCCCTTTAACTACTATATATTTGGTAGAAGAATGTGGAATAATGGGACGGTACAATCTCCTAGACGAATGTGTAAACCTGTAATAGTGAAGCTAACATAATCTAAAGTCAACGACAATACGACTTCAATGCTATCTCACACTATATAATATATATACCGAGTCTGTAAAGGATACTAACACTATGGCTATTGTGTTAGTAACTGATACATTTTTTTGGTCACAACTGAACTAATTAGTTACTAGGTTCGTAAAACCTAATACATACTTGCAAATAGATAGGTAAACTTCTGTGTGAATTTGAAACTACTACTGCTTTTATGAAGTTCCTTCCATTACTGTTTGAATACACATTCATTAAACATATATATATATATATATATATATATATATATATATATATATATATATATATATATATAGTGTATATATGATGACATTTAGGCTATCTCACAATCCATTGTGTCAATATCAAGTATATGCTTGGCATTATGAAAGCCATTGCACCAGTACCATGTACAAGCTCGGTTCTTTGAAAACCATTGTATTTTTAACTTTTACAGCCTTAGTTTGCATTATATAAAGTGAATTTGCTTCGAAATTTCACTGTAAATGTCATATAAGGCAAATTCCATTACTGCTCGAATACACATTCATATAGGATAATGTATCGTCAAACCGTCCAACATGGCTTGGCCGCATATATAATGGGGTTAGGAAGTGATTCCATTAGTTGGAACTTAAGGTCTAAATGGATGCCGTATGAGCTCGACCTAAAGGAAAAATAGACTAAACGAGTCATACCAGTTAGTATTTAACTGAAAATTGTGTGTATTGTAGTGTGCGGCAGGATGGCTTAGTGGTTTGAGCACAAGATTCCGAAACAGTCGTGCACTTTTTCAAGACCTGTCCACGGCAAATTCTGGACAGTACTTGATGAATTTCCAATAAGGACGAAACCGGTCTACTGGATGAAATGCCTTTTCTGCGCTATACAGTTCTTAGTTTACCCTGACATATGTATATAATTAATGGGTCAGATGCTTATATCAAGATCACATTATATTTGTTTGTATGAGATAATACCATTGGCAAATCGATCTGATCCTATTTGAAATAACTTGTGACTTGATTTTCAGTACCAAATATACAATTTCATGTAATGTTTAATTAACTGAAATTTTATTTTTCAGTGGCATATCTTTGTAATTATTACTCCTATTAAAATATGCAAACTAATTAATCGATAAATAAATATAATCACTTTAGCTGTTCGAATTTATTGAATAGCAACTCCATCTGAATTTTTCGCATACAATTGTAAGATTATATTGGAGCATATTAGAGCGTAAAAATAAAATACAATAAAATAATTCAAACTATGAAGCAGTATTGTATCTTTAGTAGCAGTCTTCAGCAGAACAGACATTAATTCCGATTTTTGGTTGAGGTAACGACCACAAAACAAAATATGACCCCATAAATATGCAGACACTCGTTTTTGCCTGAATAACAAACAAGCGGGAAGTTGATAACCTGAAAATAACGATAGGAAACAAATAATTGCCGAAAATGAAATTAATAAGCAAGAATTTGCGGATAAATGAAGGTAAACTACAAATTCTTTAAATTGATAACTATAACAAATTTGGAATGAAAACAGGCCCCAAAAGATCTACCAATATACGCGGAACAGAGCTAGGTAGGTTTAAGTTTTCGTTATTGCAAATAATATCGCAATGCAGACAGTAATGAAAATAAAAATGAATCGTGCATATAAGGCAGTAATAAAAAATAATAATGATGAAGTTTATGATGGAGATGAAGACCATTATGTTTGCATAAAGGATAGTAATGACGTCATTGATTATTGTGATGCCGAAAAGTTTAGTTGAAAATTATGAGGATGACTATTATAATGAACCCGATGATGAATGTGCGATAAGTGATGGTCATTAACATTATCATTATTATTAGGAGGTGTGTCATCGTGACGAAAATAAATGTGATGTTGGCGATGGTATTCATGATGATAATTTTGATGTTTATGGTGACAATGCTGTAAGATATATAAATGATATTAATGTTGTCGTTGATAAAGATTGCGATGATGTTGATGACAGTGATTATTCGTATGATTATCATCATGACGGTGGCAATAGTGGTCATAGTGCTACTACTGATATTGATATATACTGGTGTTAAACGTACAGATGATGAGAATAAATTCGATGATAATGATGATGATGATGATGATGATGATGATGATAACGAATATGATAACTACGACGATAATTGTAGCGGTGATCATAATGGTCCTATTGTTTTTTCCAATGCTGTTGAAGGCCTTATTGTTAGACACGAATATAATAATATAGATATTGGTGATACTGATGATGATTTTGATTATATTTGGAACGATCTGATTTTTTTTGCTACTGAAAGTAGTCTCAATGCTCTGCTGATGTTGATGACGACACCGTTATAGATTTATTGATGACGGTAATGGCTTAACTGGTGATGAAATCTGTGGTGAAGAGGAAGATAATGATTACTTTTATCGTAATGACAACAATAATCTCGATGATAATGGAAGTAGCCTAGATGACAAAAAAGCACAATTTTTAGAGATTAGAATGATGGTACTAGCTTCAACTTTCATGATGATTATTTTGAGGACGTGGAAGCTTTTTATTATGATTATCGATACGACGACGACAATTGCGATCTCGGTTATAGAGATAATGATGCTACTGCTAATGTTGAATGCGACACTGTATATAAAGCTTTAGATGATGAGGATTATTTCGTTGATGACGATGATAACTGTGAGTACGATTATCATCATGACGACGATATTTATGAGTGTGGTGCCAGTGGTTTTGATGTTATAACTGATGCTTATGAAGACCATTTTATTTAAATCATAAATAGTTATCGGGATGTCAACGTTAATGATGATGTTGTTGAAGACGAGGAAGATAATGATGGTTATCATCATAAAAACGGTAATTCTGATGGTGTTAACGATGGTATTGATTTTAAAGATGAAGTAGATATATATTCTATTGTAAAAATTAATGATGATAATTTTGCCACTAATAATAATGATGATGATGATGATGATGATTATGGTGGTGGTGATTATGATAATAATGATGTTTATGATGCTAACGTTGATGATGATGATTAAGTCGACGATAATGACGATGACGATTATGATGATAATGACGTTGATTATAAGGATGATGATGAAGTTGATGATGGGGTGGGTGGTGATACTTAAATGATGCTCAAGGTAATGAGGTGGCGAATCAATGAAAATAGGATAAGTAGCAGCAGTGGATGTAATGATATTGACAATAATGAATATGCGAGTAAGAATAGATTTGATGACGAACATGTCAATTTGAAGGTTGTGATGGAGGCGATAAAGAAATAAAACTTCAACATCAATTTAGAAAATTAATGATCAATAATGCATTGTCTAGTAGCTTAACTACAAAAGAAAGCTGTTAAAGCCACTTTTGCCACTACAACTACACGCTTGCAATAATAGTTTGCCGACCTTAGCTTAAAGTATGCAATTCTGCTTGTCAAACCTTCAACTAACCCACACACGCACACGGTGAAATATTCATTCTTATTAATATCCAATTAACCCAAAGTTATAGATAAATAAAAGGTCCAATCAAAGAATGAAAATAAAAGACTAGAGAAAGAAAAGCTAATACCAGAGTTGAATTCACATGATTCAGAATATAATAGAACGTTCACCTAATTAGTCTTGCAAACAAAAAGGCACTACATAAATGTTGTAAGGTTTATACTCAATTTTACTGCATACTACATTATCAATTGTACAATGATTCTGTAATCATTGATTGTGAATGTGGTGATGCCAATTAAACGAACATTGGTCTACTGGATGAATTGCCTTTTCTACACTATACAATTCTTAGTTTATACTGACAGATGTAAGTAATTAATGGGTCAGGTGTTTATATCAAGACCGCAACCTTGATTATAATAAAAGTGATGCCAATTGTTTAAATCAAGTTTGATGTCTTAAAAATGCAGTAATTTCATTTCGACAGTCATGTACATAATATAGTAACTGTGTAAAAATAAATGATTTTGTATGTGTTTCCTGCGCAATTTAGGATAAACATAAACAAATAAAATAATTTTCCAATATAAACACAAGAAAAAAACTAACCAAACGATAAATGTAACCTTTTACACATATTGTTAAATTAATTTTATTTACTATGCATGAATGTGGTTTTCATTCTTATTGATTGGAATTTTAATGCAAGAGTAATATATTGTCAAATGCTTTTAACTAGTATGCTTCGCAAAGGAATGGTGCAAATTCTTACTGCATAAAAGGTAATGCATAAACTGGAGTTAATTAGTAGGAGATTGAAACGAATAAAGTTTTACAAAACGAGGAAAACATATGAAGATTATTTTTGTATATTCTTAGTTGTGAAATGCTAGCGTATGAAAAAGTACGTATAAAACATGGGGTACATTGTATCATTTGTTCAACACGGCTACCATTCCTCTCTTTGGTCATCTTTATCGTAGTTGACCTCCTTCACAGCAAAATTTATCTGATCCCCAAGTGCAAATGCATTAACGCTTTTGGACCATATTACAAATATAATGTTTTCCTGCTGAGATTTATCACTATATATGCGATTATGTGAAGGTGAACCTAATGAAGCTCACATAAACAAATTTCCAGAAGTTTACAGCACACATTTACCCATAATTATTTGATCAATAATTTAGCAGATGTCTCTTGAAAGTTGTTTTTATAAATTTCGAGTGTGATCAATATATTTAGAGTATCAACGATTTCCTTTCGTGGGTGTTAGATCTGCACTATCAGTTCCGCAAAGATCCGATTGTTCCACATTTCCAAGCTCACACTGAGTTCGTTTTCGTGGTGGCTGGGTGATGATTTATTTCCCCACTCAGAAGGCTTCCACATGATTTGTATCAACCACAGGAAATGAGGTAAGATCAAATTTTGGTTTATAAATAATTTCGCGTGTTTTAAGAATAGTGGGTGGAAACATCTGTAACTGTTACAAGATCGCTTTAATTTCATTTGTATGAACATAAACCTGCAGGATATTTTTTAGTTAAAGCTTTACGGTTACAGACTTGTAGGAGTATATATACTAGATGCATACTTATCGAGTGAAAACTAAATTTTGATTACGAGATCCACTAGTATGTATAAATGGGGCAGTTTATACGAAATTTTATGAAGCAATGAATTTACCAATGACGAAGGGGTCCGTAGGAAGGCCGCGATATTTATGGCATCCAAATGTGGATAGCGGACAAAGACCTTATTTCGTAAAAGGGGATCAGGTAATTAATTTAGTCTTTGTAGCAGAATACATTTCCTTTAAACTTTAATGTTGTTATATTACCTGAGAAATGGCTTATCAAAAACTTTGATAATCTGAAGTTCCCATTAATACTAAAATGACTTGATGGCTACACGTGGTAGTGCACCAATATTAATAGACAAAAATTCGTTATTATTTTTAAACAATAATAAATTGCTATATAAAATTATTTAAAAAAATATCTTGCGACTTCCTACTCGCAGACTTACTCAATGGATTACTTGAGCTTAACTTAAAAGTAACACCAAATTGTGGTAAAAGCTCCTCAATATTTACTAGCGAATAAAATAAAGGAGTTAATAAACGATTAATAACAAGTATTGGAATACAGAGCAATTCGCGTTCAGAACTATAGGCCTAGGAAATTTGTTTTATATTATTTGGAGTACAACTCCAATCAGACACAAACTACGACTTGCTAGTAAAGTCGATGTCGAATATCACGTAGGAATGCCGCTGGAAACATAAATTACTTTAGCCGAAGTGTTTTAAATTTTTAATGCTTATTTATGAATACAATTTAAATGAATATCAGAAAATCAAGCTGTGTTTGAGCACTAGTTTTACAAACAATACCTATGATAACAAGGCCTCACAATTTCACCGATCATAAGTTAATCTTTTGGATAACCAATGTAAAGTTTACTGAACATTATTTACATGCGCTTTGTTACAATATTTTCAGCATTACTATTATTGCCGTCAATCAAGGTCAATCTCTGCATCAATAGCCACTATTTCATACTCAGAAACAATGTGAATCTATGAATGTCTACCATGGAGAAGACTTTTCATTAATAAATATACAAATAGTGTTGACAAATTATTCTACAAAATAATTACATTTCTTAGATTTAAAACAGAACGACGGTTCAATAAGCAACGAATATACAACCAATAAAAAGTCAATAATTCTTAACAGGTAATCTAGATATAAAATTTAATAGAATCAAAAAGTTTTAACAATGTGTGAATATTTAACACTTTTTAGTTAGAGTTGAATGCAATAATGTAAGTTATATGAATTGCCAAAATAATATCATTATAAGACAAACTTGGTAATCCATCCACAAGCGATTCCTATCAAACATTATCACAAGAATTGTATAGTGTAGAAAAAGCAATTCATCCAGTAGACCGGTTTCGTCCATTTTGGGAACTCACCATGTACTGGCCAGAATATGCCGCAGACAAGGCTCGAAATTCTGCACGTCTGCTTCGGAATCTGGTGCTCTAACAACTGAGCCTCCCTGCCGCACAAAAGAGCAATTCATTCAGTAGACCGTTTTTGCCCTAATTGGGAACTCATCATGAACTGAGCAGAAATTGCCGCTGACAGGCTCGAACCTGGGCACGTCCGCTTCGGTAACAGGTGCTCTAATCCCTGAGCCACCTTACCGCACACTAAAAAATTTTTGGTCATATACTAACTGATGTAACTCGGTTAGTTTATTTCTTTTACTGTGGAGCTGATATGGCTTCAATTTAGACCCAAAGTTCCAGGTTCGGCAGGGTGGCTCAATGGTTAGAGCACCAGATTCCGAAGCAGACATGCCGAGTTTCGAGCCTTGTCCGCGGAAAATTCTGGCAAGTACATGACGAGTTCTCAATAAGGATGAAACCGATCTACTGGATGAATTGAATGGGGATTGATTTTGCGAACCTGGATTAATTGAAATTTCCTGATCTGCGTTTTGACTAACGCAGCTTTCATTTTTCCAGTAGTTTTCTTTTGCTAAAATATTTCTTCTAAACTTATCGATAGCCTTCATCAGTTGCAATATACCTCACAAGTTTAACATTAGTTTCCTTTTTTAAACTTGTGAGGTATATTGCAACTGATGAAGACTATTGTTAAGTTTAGACGAAATATTTTACCAAAAGAAAAGTATTGGATGAATTGCCTTTTCTACACTATATAATTCTAAGTTTAACCTGATAATTGTATGTATGGATCTGGTTTTATATCAAGTTCGCACCCTTGATTATAATAAATGTTATCAATGCCGGCGAAACTAATGCTCGTGTAATTTGAAATGTTGCCGATATCGGGGCAAGTTTGCTACGCAAACTTGTAATTCATCCATTGTGATATGCAAGCCGCTAACTTCATGCAATTACATTCATATGGCAAATTGCGCCTCTTGGTCATTATTTCTTTTATGTGAAGCCCATTTGCTATTGTTTTCTTCTTAAATATCCTACTGACTACGTTTGATCTGTCATAGCAGGGCAAACGCCATGCCAAGTTAAATTAATTTAAATGAATTTTATTTGTACCTTTGGCAATATTAAATTTATACTGACAACGTATATTATAAAACTCATGCAATAAAACCTTTAAATTAAAATACCTTACTCAGTTTGCATGTTGTTGTTCTATTATGACAAATCGGGTTGGTCAGTTGAAATTTTAGGTAGAAAAAGATGTCAGATATACTCCACCTAATGGGAAAAGTTAGCATAAGGCATAAGCTAGTATATAAACAGAAATTAAATTTATTTCGCAGTTTCAGTGGCACAGTTAGTAAATTGAAAGACACTGAAGTAAATGTGTCTAGGTCATCGCGATTTTATTAGTTAATTGATGAGCGATCGATAAGCAAGGTGCTGAATCACATTTGATATCGTATGCAATACTCAATTTATACTGTTAGCATATATATTTATATAATCCTAAAATACAGTCTTAAATAATTATATATATATATATATATATATATGTTCTACGTTTAAAAAATTAAGTGATTATATAACTAAAAATTGTGTGTAACGTACGCCTAGGTGGCTTAGTGGTTAGTCACGGATTCAAAATCAGACGTGGCCACGTTAGAGCCCTGTCCGTGGAAAGTTCTGAACAGTACTTGAAGAATTCCTAATTAGGACGAAACCCGTCTATTGAGATAAGTGCCTTTTTACATTACACAATGCTTAGTTAATACTGATAAACACAAACATATATATATATATATATATATATATATATATATATATATATAATGAATATCCTATTTTCCCACATACCTAGCACAATTATATAGTAGGCAAAGGACGTAATACCTGCTCCTACTGATCAGTTGCAAGACACGAATGTACGCGAGATTATATTTTCCACTCTTGTTGTCCATATGATCATATTTGAACTAATTTGTTACTACGTGCGCAACACCTAATACACAATTGCATATATATTAGTTCTTCGACATAAACGATATCTAACTTTTATATATTTAATTGAATGATTACAGCGAAATTTGTTAAGTGATATTGATTAAGGCCAGAGTGTAGGGATTTGCTGGAGTAACAGATTTTCAGAAAGAATTGTAATTCTCAATTTTGGTGAAGTTTAGCATACATTGAAATCCATCGTGTTGGAACCATGTACCGATTCGGCAACCGTAGTGTTAATACCATGAACATTTTCGTTAATATAATGTTGGTATCGGATATTGACATAATAGCCATAATGTGGGTATCCTTTACAGAATTGGTATATATTTTATATATAGTGAGTTAGCTTTGATGTTCCATTGTCAAATAATTTATAGATAAAGTAAACTACACTACTGCAGGTTTACAATTTTGTATAGGAGATTTTACCGTTCTATTACCCCACATTCCTCACCAAAATATATAGTGGGTAAAGGAACTAATACCAGCTCCAAATGACGAGTAGCCAGTAAGCATGAAACGAATGTGTACGTTTTTATATTTTCCGTTCATTCTGCCATTGTTTTATCCTTCTGGTCATATTTGAACTAATTTGTTACTAGGTGCGCAACACCCAATACACAATTGCATACACATTAGTTCCTCGCCAAAAACAATATCTCAATGTAATGAGCGTGTTGTTTATATCAAGATAGTAAATTTTATATGAAATAAATATCACTCCCCGTGCTACCAATGAACGGTTACATTTAAAAATAACAAAATCAACTGTTAGTCTACTTTTGCGGAAGAATTTTGAAATAAATAAATTAAACAAACTATCAATTTGAGCAGAAGTATCTAAGAACAAACACTAGTATAATACGTGTCGGCGTTAGAACAATATTTAGTTTGAGATAACGACACAGACAAAACACTGATAATAAAATCCTGCTGTTTAAATTTCTGTTTAGAATACTCCATTTCATTTGAAATATTGGCGCCTATGTTTAATGTCATTGTTATACAACTCTGTTCTACACACACTCCATTATCAAAATAGCATTTTATGACTTTTCGATTTTAAGTGCAATATTTTTAAAGGCTTTGGATCGAATGGGAATATGATATTAATTAGGAAATGTAACGACCTGTGAACATACATCTCCAGTAGTTCTTGCGTAGGGTTTAATCCCGTCTTGATTGCAAAATTAATTTAATTATTTCACATTACTGCCCACGTAACCAATATTCATTTAATAACATTTACACAGGTAACGTGTTTCCCGTTCCATAATGAGAAATTGGGAGTGGTTAATCGGAACCTTAGGATTAAATATAGCTTCTACCTAAGCGAAAGTATAACCAAGAGACATTATTTAATAAAAACTGAAAATTGCATGAAGTATGAATTCCAAATAAGGACGAAACCGGTCTACTTGATGATATGCTCTTTCTACATCATCTAATACTTAGGTTTACTAAGAAATTCATGTACATAGTGGGCCTGGTTTTTATATACACACTTGTCTATTACAGGTGATGTAACTATTGTCAACTTTTTTCGCAATGAACCATGAGTCTATGCCTAATTTAGCGTGCGAAACTGTCATCTTATGCACACATGCGTTCTGTGCTTACTGGAAACATATTAGTAGGAGCTGGCCATATGCAAAACGAATGTGCATGAGATTATATTTTCCGTTCATGCTGCCTTTGGTTAATCCTTCTGGTCACAACTGAACTAATTTGTTACTAGGTTCGCAAAACCTAATACACACTTGCATATATATTAGATCTTCGCAACAAACAGTATTTACCTATTTTATATTTGGTTATTTTCCAACACATTTAGAACAAAAAGATGAACTGATAACAAACCCGTATTAAACGAAAATTGGTTAAGCGGGAGGTGATAACGATTACTTTTCAAGGTTGCGTTCATGATATGAAAAATCTTTAATTATAGAAAAGAAGCCAGGCTACAAGGGGAAGAGTAATTGAAATGAACATTTATATAATTAGGGTGGATCTGTAGTTAGATAACCAGATTCCGAAGCATACGTTCCCAGGTTCGAGACTGACCGTGGCAAAATTCTGGACAGAACGTGATGAGTTCCAAATAAGGACGAAACCGATCTCCTGGAGGAATTTCCTTTTCCAAACTATAAAATAATCATTTAAAACTTACACATGAATGTACATAATGAGCAAGTAATATTGGATTAGTCAATTTATATATCAATAATTATATTATAGCTATTTTCAAAATTTTAGAACAGTTCATATAACTGCCAGAAGATTTTCTGTAAAAGTTTGCGAGCTTGAAATAAGCACCAATCCCATTGTATTTAACCAGTCGTTGGACAACATAGCAAAACTGTTACATCACACGCAGTGACGCGTTTTGACCTTCCATGATCATCATCAGACTACGATGGTAAATTGACTAACGAGGATTAAACCACATTATATATATATGGAAAGCAAAATTATCCATACAGCTCTTAACTCTAGCAGTCTCACACACATTGAACTTGACTGGAAATATCGGCTGCATAATTTCTATGCAGTAACAAACATTAACTGTTTGCAGCTTTCTTGTTATATATATATATATATATATATATATATATATATATATATATAAAAAGCAATACAATTAAACAGTACTGATTAAAAGGGAAGTGGCAAAAGTTATTTAAATCAAGATTGTGAGCTTGAAATAAACACTAATCCCATTATATATATATATATATATATATATATATATATATATATATATATATATATATATATATATATATATATATATATATATATATATATATATACATATATAGTGGCGAAATTCGTTTCGGCCGATACGTCCAGTCAAGTTCAATGTATGCGAGACTACTAGAGATGAGAGCCGCATATCTAATTTTGCTTTCCATATATATTCAATGCGGTTTCATAGTCACTAGTCAGTTTGCTGTAGTACTATGAAAATGATTATGGAAGGTCGAAACGCGTCAGTGCGTGCGACTGGTGGTAGAATATTTTGTATTGAGACAGGTTTAAACGAAGGAATAGCGTTAACCTCAAGTACGCAAGCGTTATTAAAATATTTGCTATCACCATCGGAACAATATTTTGCTTCTTTAATTTGGAATAAATGTTTTAGCGAGTCAGGATACTTTGCAGGTTGGATCAATAAAAAATAGTTTGTATTTATTTTTAATGTGTCCACATCTTGACAGCTCAGTGAGCTATAAAAAGAGACAGACAAAAGAGCCACACTTCATTGTTCCGTCATAGAGTTTAACACAAAGCCTTCCATTCTGCAAGTCATATTTTGTTTTGATAATGTTTTTTATCCTACTTATGATAGAAAATAGTTTGAATATTAAAAGTGAAAGACTTCATAATTATTTTAAATTTGCAAATGGAAGCAAGCAAACAAGGAAGTCCAAATATGAGAATAGCCATTCCGTAACAATGAAACTACATAATAGAATGAAAGGCGAATTACAAGCAATTGTAAAATAATGTCGGCAAAGCGAATGAGACAGAGCGAGAGAGAGTGTGTGTGTGTGACAGACATGAGAATGACGGACGATTGAAGAATGTTGTTTTGAAACCGGACGTAATAAATTGTCCAGAAAATGCGTAAAAAGCACTAAACATGACCAAACAACCCAAGTAATATCATGTCATAATCATTTGTGACAGCAAAGTTTTGTAAATTATTACTGGCAATACCGCCAATACTACAAATATCCAAAATGTCGTTATCGGCATCATCTGACCCACGAAATTTAATATGTTGCTAAATAAAACTTATGAGGTTGTAAATGTAAAATTGACGATTCCATCGATGACATGAAGTGTAACGTTAAAATTGGAGACCATTCTGGTATATGCGATAAAAAAGTTTAAAATCATTTAATAAAAAAATCACCTAATTACACAAAACCGCCATATCGCAACATTTTTCAAAATGGGAACGCTTAAAAATCAGGCCCAATATAAAAATATTAAATGTATAAATTATCGATTTTCCATATTATTCGGATTTCAGCAACATTTATGACCAGCTCCATCCACGCCATTTGTAAAACCAATGATTACAACTGAATCAGGTGATTGCAGTATAACTTCCCGCTTTATCTAAGATTTGGGCATAAACTAATTTAAATATATAATAACAAAATACAAAGCTATCAATAATCCTCATAAATATGCATTTAATTAGATAAACAATTAGTAAATTAAATTAAATCAGGTTTCGCAACTAAAATAAACACCCATTCCATTTAAGCGTACAATCCTTGTATTTGACAGTTAGATACTGTTTGTGGCGGAGAACTAATATATATGCAATTGCGTATTAGGTGTTGCGCACCTAGTAACAAATTAGTTCAAATATGACCAGAAGGATAAACCAAAGGAAGCATGAACGGAATATATAATCTCTTGCACATTCGTTTCGTGTTTAATGGCGACTCATCAGTAGGAGTCGGTATTACACCCTTTAACCCCTATATGTTTGGAATGTGGGAATATAGGACGCTAAATCTCCTATAAAAATTTGTAAATCTGCAGTAGTGAAGCTAACATTAATAAAAGTCTTCGACAATGCGACTTCAGTGCTATATAAAATGTATACCGAGTCTGTAAAGAGTATCAACACTGTGGCTATTGTGTCAGTGCCTGATACCAACATTATGGTACCGAAGAGGTACACATTAATGACACTATGGTTGCCGATTCGGCACAGTGTACAAACACAGTGGATTTCAATGTATGATGAAGTTCACATTTTTTTTCATTACAACTATTTCTGAACACCTGTTACTCCAGTAAAATCGTGGTATTTGTGTTCCAGTTGGTCGCAGTTGTTTGTGTTTAGCATATTTGATCCGTTCACCTTGAATTACATATGATTATAACGTCGAAATTATCTTCTCGGTATTTTACGATGCATAGACCTTAGGGCAATCGTGATATTCTTTCACCAAACATCGGGTCTGACTAATTTGTCATGGATCGTGATTTTTATGTTTCAGAACTAAATGACTTCGCTTCGAGTCCGCTATATGAAATTAATTCTATGTGTGATGCAACGGTAAACATGAGAAGGTCGTTTTGATGAAGTTATTCTACTAGCTACAGATTTCTTATGGAAACAAACAGATCGGGTTACCTATTTTGGGACAAGATTTCACAAAAATCTGCTTATAAAGTTTTCAAAAATGTCGAACAATACCTGCGGACAATAATGCAGT
This sequence comes from Eudiplozoon nipponicum, assembly GCA_029291075.1. NCBI lineage: Eukaryota > Metazoa > Platyhelminthes > Monogenea > Mazocraeidea > Diplozoidae > Eudiplozoon > Eudiplozoon nipponicum. The sequence goes on along the minus strand of JAQBSW010002170.1, from coordinate 29,240 downwards.
AACAGATTGAAATCACGCTTGTCAGAGTCCATAAAAACTTCGTTGTTGCAAAATAAGATTTATGTTGCACGAACGAACATAACTAACCTTGTTTTGTCCAGTAAGAAATACAACATACCAAAAAACGCTTTTCCATTTTCAATAAGTGTATACGTATTCGTTTGCTTTCGTATTTGGAATCGACTATAACAAATGGAATTTGTCCAGAAAATTGCAAGCAAAAGCATTCTGTTCGCGAACTGGTATTACCATGAGGCTTTCCCAGCTCCATGAACATTTTTGCCTGATAAATATTCTGTAATAATTTGTTGGCTGTTTCATCTAACTAAAGAAAATTAATTTTTTTAGGTTTTGCTCAAGTTAGTTAAAGGCGAAATCGCTCCATTGTAATTTTAAATTATTTTTTAAGTTTACATCGATTAAAATGTGATAACATTTTGAAAATGAAATGTAAATTAGCAAAGGAACTTGAATCCGGACGATATTGCAGAACTCTAGAACTCTCAGGAACTTTTATGACAAAACTGAAAAATTTAGGCTTGACTTGCATCATAGCAAACCTTCATCGATTGTAACTTTTCAGTACAGAAAAGTCTGATGCGAAAATAAATCTCCGAGCTTACTTAAACGATATACTTAATGTTTTGAATGAATTTCGATCATTAGCGAAAGTAAAATTTTCAAACTTTTGTCACGTTGTATGTAGTCCTTAAGTCCAGACAAGCAACTATTGTAATACTGATGCATTCACATCATAACTAACAACCCAATCAGAACAAACTGACTTCGCTACAAAGACTGGCTCTCGCTAATCGAAACTAGTTTTTGTATTCGTTAAACAGAAGATCATCTAGCAACTGAAATAAAGTTTAAATCACTACTAAATAAGATGTCTGATTTAATTGGGAATAATGATGACAACCAAAGACTGCTTGAAATAAAGTTTGCCGCTAATATCAAAATTGGTCAGAATCAACGAAATTTCCGTTGAGAGATGCATAAATGACTGCTAGACAAGAAGTAATTCTTTCACCAGACAAAGGGTCTGGTGTGGTCATCATGGTTCGTGATGATTATTGTTTTAATGTTATTTACTTTATTTGTAGAACACTAATCTCATTATTTTTAACCAGAGAAACAACTGGCTAAGCCACAGTCAGATAAAATAGCTGATGAATTTCGAACTTCCATTTTAATTAAAATAGAACTGGTAGCTTTTTATGCGCGTAAACTTTACTTAGGTAAATAATTATTATTTCCACTCAGTGAATGATTACCTATTGGAACAATTTTGAGGAAGGTGCAAAAAAATTATGTTCATTATTGCATTGAAATTGAACAGTGAGAGTTCCAGTCTAGAGCAATTTTTTTATTACCATTAAACTAAAAACTTTATGTAAGAAGCAAACCAACTTTACTTAAATAGACGCAAAAAACTAAAATCTGACGGTCACATGTAATGATGAGCTTAGTACCTCTCTGTTCGATATACGAGAATGACGCAAAGCTTTTTAAAGAGGATCAAATCGAAATGTACACAATAGACGAGGATAATAAAAATTGAGGCATACAACCAATGCCGTCTTGCATAATTTATTTTCAACTGTAATGTCATCTTATGCCAAGAGTTCAGAAGCATCCTCCGAAAGCACACACAAGGACATATATGTATATATATATATATATATAGATTTATATATATATTTCTCATCCTTATTTCGAAATTCTGTTACATTGCAACGTAGAACTTTCTTAAAGAAGTGATTGATTGGCCTAGAAGTATGAGGTCACTAATAGAATATTCGCAAATTTGTTTGTATATCATATTTTACTTGAAGTTCAAATCTGGGCAAACTGAAGCGGCTCAACTATAACGGTTCCCAGTAGATAATAGTATTCCCAACACAAAAAACAAAACTTTGATTATCAAATGTTTACATTTTTGGAAGGAAAGATTTATATTATACAGGCATTTATTTATTGAATAAAGTGTACTTTGAAACAACAATGCAATATTTAACGTAAGGTGGTTATCCAAAAGCATGGTAGGGTGCGATTCATAAATACGTTCGGCGGTAATCGTAAAGAGATTATTTAAAAAAGTCTTGTATCGACAAACCAGAAACATCACAATAAAGGCCAAATAAGTGAACCAATATTTTATCAGAAAAAATTAGCTAATGCAAAAAATTATCAAAACGAAGAAGAAGATAATGCAATGTAGACGGCTCGAATATCTTAGTAGCATGATTTGAAATCAAGCGAACATTGGTTGCGTGGGCAGCGATAAGTTTGCGATCTTGTTGTAAACACCGGTCCCATTAAACAATTTATTTCAGTATAAACAAAGCAATATATAACGTAGAAAAAGCAAAACATCCTGTAGACTGGTTTCGTCCTTATTAGGAACTCTTCACGTACTGTCCGGAATTTGCCGCGAACAGTGATCGAAACTGGGCACATCTGCTTATAAATTTTTTGCTCTAACCAATGAGTCACCTTGCAGCTCATTAAACAAAATTTTGAGATACACACTTAATAATGATACTTGGTTATCTTACTCTTTAAGTGTGACATACATGGCATCTCTTTCAGCCTAAATTTCGAACTTTCTACCCGCAGCCTACCATAATAAAACAGACACCTCACTACCAGTGTAAGTATTATTGATATAAGCATAAATGTAATCATACAGATTTTTGTTGCACTGGTGGCTATACAAATTATTTAAGTCAACACTGCAAAATTGATGCATACGCCTATCCCATTATAAACAAGCATTTGTCCGTGCAAACTAAGCATTGTATAATGCAGCAGAGGTAATTCATTTAGTAAGAGTCATAGACTCAGAAACAAATGTGCCATGGTTCGAGCTCTATCAATGATAAAATTCTGGACAGAACTTGAAGTGCTCCAAAAAAGTATAAAACGGTCAATTGGATGAATGTTATTTTCTGCAATGCCTCGTTTATACGAATAACTTTTAACACCAACTGCACAATTGATAATTGTTTAATTGTATAAAAAATATCCAATTTGACGAAAGCTACGGTTACATATTTTGCACTTAATATTTAATACAAGAGGGGAATTTAGAAATGAGAATCGCATTTCATCCTTTCAAAACACCGTGTATATTTCACGCTTTCATCCAAATTACCCACTTTATTAGTGAGCATGGAGGTATAACAATGAAGACCCTTACTCGTCAGTGTATGCAAATGACGGCGGATATCACTATGTTAATCGAATAAATTTAAAAAAATGTGATTCGTGTTCATTTTAAGTCCACAATTTTGAATTAATTAATTTCTTTCACCAGACATACAATAAATGATTTACTGGTTGCATTGTTTTAGGATGTATGTTTACAAATATGTGCATGTGTGCATTAGGTATGGTGGGTCTTGGCACCTGTAGATTCATGTTGAAATAAAACCTGAATATTGTGCACATGACAAACTCGAAATTTGGAGCGTAGATGAGAAAACAGTTTTTCTTTATTTCACTGTATTTAAATCGAAAATTATAAGTGAACATGAGGATGACAAACAGGAATGATGTATTTAAAGTCGTTGCACAATTTTTGGCAATAGTTTAAATTAAGTTTCACTAAATGATGTTGACTCCAGGATGATATGCACAGACTTATTAGCGTTTTTAGACACACACCAACAAAAAACCGGCACACAAAAGCGAAGAAACAAGAGCTCGCACGTGAAGTAACAAAAGACAATAACAAAACGACAAAAAATCTGCAACGTATAAAATTTGTCAAAAGAGTATATGACAATAGTCACAACCACTTAGATGTGGTTCTCATCTAAAACTGTCGTGAATTCAAGAGGGCACACTAGCTAAGGCAAGCATATACACAAGACAGCATTAATAGGTTTTAGTGTGCTAAAAAAATAAGACTTGTAAATTTTTATACTGTACTTGCAAACAAATAAAGAATAATTAAATCAACCAATTTTAATGATACTTTTTATATTCTCGCTGGATGAAATTTAAAATATATATATCCATCTACCAAACACGAAAACTCAGTAAAAATCGACCAATTTAATATGAACAAAAAATGTAATATGTGCACAAATACGTTTTTTGCATATAAGCGACTCAAAATTAGAAGCCACTATTACGTCCCAAGTCGACCAAATTTCTCGATAAAGAAACATTTGATAATTAAAAAAATTATTGATTGCACGAGAGGGCTAATTATTTAACTCAAATTTGCGAGCAGCAATCCCATTATATAAATATTTTTCATTATTACCAAGTGTCATGTAAAGATTTACGCCCAGTCATTTTTATGCATTTGTTATTTGAATGGAAATATAAATCAGGTATGAAAGTATAAATTTATTATAAATCAGGAATATAAGATAGACTTATAAAAAGTAAATTGTTATTTGCCAGAATTCAACTCGACTGAAACATTTGGTAATTTATATACTCAATTTTTTGAAAAGAAAGGAGGATAACGTTATATTACACACATAAAGTATACAACAAAAAACTGGAAGCAAGAAACGCATATTCTGAAGCATTCATAATTATGCGCGCACACACACAAACTATTCACTAATTTATAATAAAATGGCGTACGAACTTCTTATTTAGCTGAGGTGGCTAAGACAATTTATTCAACAGACTAGTTTCCTTTATATTTGTTATTTTTAAAATACAGTCCAGAATTTTGCCACGGGCAAAGCTCGAATCGAGGACAATTTTTTCGGAGACGCTAACTCTATCTACTGTGTCATCTTGCCGTAAACTACCCACAATTTTCAGTTCAATACTACATTATGCTTTTGGTTATACTTTCCTTAATATGGAGCTTATGTGGAACTTTAGATCAAAAGAGATGCCGCATAGGTTAAACCCCAAAGAAGACTAACCCAAAATATTGTTTTGCATTTAACTGAAAAATGCTTGTAATTTACGGAGAAATGAAGCTGCAAATAGAGACACAGAATCTGAAGCAAATATGCCACGACTCGGGCTTTGTCTCTGGAAAAGTTATGCAACATACCTGAAAAGATAACAGTAAAGACAGAATCAGTCTACCGGATGGATTGCCCTTACCGAATTAGGCAAGGTGTGGTTTATACTGAAAAAAATTTAAAAAAGAATATATATATATATATATATATATATATATAGAGAGAGAGAGAGAGAGAGAGAGAGAAAGAGAGAGAGAGAGAGATTGGTGTATATATTAATCATGCAAACTTCATTTAAATAACTTCAAATTAGTCATCTCCAAAGCAACTTTCATACAAACTAACAGGTTAATATGCTCACAATAATGAATCATTAAAGACATGTTATTTCTCGCTAACAAATATATGGGAATATCTTACGGCCATTTGAACGAGGTGAAAAAAACCACTAAAATGCGCAAAGTGAGGCTTTTTGGAATATCAGATGTTGAGAATCGTTTTATTTTCAAATGTAGAGAAATCAAGTCTATCGCCAAATTGCAGCGTTTAAACTTCAATTGCAAATATGCTTTGATATCGAATTCAGATCGACAATTTGAAATTTACAGCGATATTAATTGAATATACTCATGTATAAGGTATTTTACCACCTAAATTATTTATTTCGTGCTGAAATATTTAGGAGGCTTGAGGTGTATTGCTTTCTCATATTGCTGAGTCACCAAAAAATAAGAAATACAAGCGTAATTGATACTACATATCTTTCATGCTAATTTAGGTATATTCTGGTCATACATAGAACAACTTGTTGCTAAGTGAGCCGTGCCATAATACTATAGCCAATTTGAAGCATTTTCGTTGATTTATTGATATTTAGATTCACATCAAAATATCCGAAGAAAGATTGTAGATAAAAAAATTTAAGAAATTGTTGACAGAATTGAATAACATTCCAGTAACGTGAATAAATAAGATGGCCACCAAGACACGTTATAAAGTCAATTTAGCTATTTTTCGTTTGAACATGTTAATTGGCTTTGTTAAATTCTCTCAATTTTGGCAACGTCTTTTAGTGTACCTTAAATTGTCTTTTCGAAGCAACCAGATATAAAGCGATAATTTGTACAAGTTCATTAATCGTCAGTCGAAACGATGTCGGAGAGTTTTGGAAAATGGAATTTTCAAATGCTTGTTGAAGACGTAAACATTGATCTGCCCAGAAACGTGTCAATTTTGCATTTCCATGTTTTCAGTAATCCTAAAAGCGCAGATACAGGAGGTACTCAGATGATCGTATGACAATTTGCAACCTCCCGGAAGTCGTTTTAACAACCTAAAATAATCAAGTACACTGCATTTTTTTATTTATGGCTACGAGTGAATTAATGACCTGATGAAACCTATTTAGTGTAATTAACACGCCGTAAGCTTATATGCGTCACGTTAACATTGATGAGGCAACCGTTGTTTGTAGAGCTCCATAGACTATTAATATAGTAATGAGATGATATACGCGTTTATGTGTGTGCGTTTACTGATGTATATCTCTCAATTCGTCAATTATTCAAAAGCTTCATGACATTTACGACACTGCGTGTTAGATTATACAACTTTATTATAGTAAGACGTACGGTAATCACACATCTTAGTTCGAAATTTTCGTTCCGATTCTTGTTTAAAAGTATTTCTCAGATACATTTCATCATTCTTAATTATTTCAACTTTCATTATCGTTCAACAATGGAATAATGCCGTTGCAAGTATTGAACAAAATTATTTAGTTTTAATGTAGTTTAAACTAAATTTTAGTGATTTGAACACCACCCATTTTTAAAATCTGATTTAATGTCCTTTGTTAGTTTTCTTGTCTTGAAATATTCTGAGGTCCTAAATATTTCAACAACAGTACGCCGCTCCCACCAAAAAACGCTTTATATAGGGCTCATTTCAAAATTTATTTTTAAATGCGGTTGTAAAACAAAAACATTAAACTCTTCATCCACTTTTCTTTTCCTTATTTCACGACATGATATTGTCAGCTTTCTTCAGTTAATTTCCATGTATTACTTGTATCGTACATTTATTCACGTTAAAATGTTTAAGTATAAAAGGAAGATTGAATAATATATATTATGTCGATCTAAATTAAATATGGAATAATGTACTTATCATTATTTGCCACATTAACACGGCTGGCGTTTGAACTCGTGAGCATTTTTCAGAGTCATGCGACTTATCATCTACAACACTGAAACTTCAAATTACGTTTAAATTCCACAATAATACCATTTGTGTCGTTTGAAAGTTTCATTCAGAAGATTTCTCGTAGGTATCATTTTCAACTTAAAATTACAATTAACCAGTTTGGAGCCGTAGACAGATACCATGCTTTGGCCTATGCATGGGGAGACATATATTCCACTAGTCTGAATAAAACTCCCATTTCAATTTTCATGAATTTAAAGGTAATATTATCGACCAATTTTGCAAGCTATTTAAGTGGCAGTTGTGAGAAGTTTTGCATCGTATGACATCACGCGCATTGATTCATTTTGACACCATACATTGCAGACAGTATGGCTCTTTTCTTCGCTGATTTACGCTATTTTCATGCTACGGTTCACACGACAAGTGTGCAATCGATGAACTCATCCAACCAGACATACTCTGTCTTGCAACAATGGAGTACACTATACCATTTTCTCGGAGAAATACTCTTTCTCTCTCAGATTCTCTTTTCTGAATGTACCTGGCACTCGCATGATGCACCGTAAATTCTTTACCACGTTTAGCGTTGCCCTCATCTTCCAAGTGAGATATGGCCAACTAGAGGAAGCTAACAATATTTTGAACATTGTAACAATAATTGAGTGCGCGGGTGGTGGTAACAATTATTTAAATCAAGTTTGCAAGCTTGATGTAAGCACCAATCGTATTGTATTTAACCGGAATCGAATTAGAAAAACTCATTATTTAGAATATACCTTATAACGAGATATTATTTGTTGGCTGCAATTAGGTTTTTTATTATATATCAATAATCACAACGGTCCGCGGAGAATTCTGGACTGTAAGCGAAGACTGCCCAATAAGAACGAAGCTGGTCCACTGCATGAATTGCCTTTTTCACGTCATACAATGCTCCCTTTATATGGATAACTGTATGTATATAATGGGACTAGGGTTTATATAAAAAACGCAAACTTGAAGTAAATAAATAGTCTGATCACATTTTCTGTGTGTTACAAAGTCTAAATAAAGAGACCTTATTCGGTTAGTAAACCAGCCTCGTTTATTGAGCGTAGGCGCGTCGTCAGAGTGTTTCAAGAAACGGGCAATTGAAGTTGCTTTGTCAATGCCACGCCAACTCTGTATCACTTCATCGCGGATATCCACAAGATCGCTGTTTGGTCACAAGCATTCGGCAACTAGACCAAATTGTTGATTACAAGTGCGTAAACGTGGCAACAATCAAATTCGTGGTAACGGACAGTTAACAATTTAGATGACACATTTGTAGCCGGATTGTAAAATTGAATATATATATATATATATATATATATATATATATATACATTTATTTTAGTCGAAAGACACAGTTATTCCTAAACGTTTTATTGATTTAATTAAATAAATCTTGTATTTTAATTTGTCACATTATTCACGGTTTTAGCTATTTTCACAATAATATCAGTAATATAAATTAGTGTTACATTGTGTGGCAAAGGGGCTAGGTGAGCCAAATTAATTTTGAGGTCAAAACTTGCCCCATGTGACTGATGTATTTCTTTTAAAAGCTTGTCATGAAGAAAGCTGAGATAATCGTATTTTCTACTGACAGGACTCCCGGCATCATCGTTGTTTTCGTAAGCTGTAGCCTATCTACCAAAAGGCTATAGGCCAACTTATTTAAACACCTGCATACACTTTATATATATATATATATATATATATATATATATATATATATATATATATATAGTATTGACCCTGCCTTAATAATAGCAACATTTATATTTAGACAGACTTCCAACTATACGTGTGTACGTAATTATAGTGTCAGATAAAAAATACTCGGCTAATTAAAATATCAGTTTTAATCTGACGGAAATCCACATCCAATTACGGTGCATTTGATAGCGATATTGTCAATGATGATAAAGATAATGCAACAATGCTGATTGGATTCTGTTATGGCTGGTTGGTACTGGTGTAGATGAGGTAGTAAGGCTACATAAGTACAAGTTAAGTTAAAATGAGAATACGTCAGACAGGTGAAGTGATACTCAGCAAAAGAAAGTGCAAGATAAAAAAGAAGTAAACGAAAGTAAGTGTTATAGAGACCGCACGCAAAAAAGAGAAGAGAGGAAAATTATCTGCTTTGCAGTTAAAGTTGTCTTTGCCTCGATTAACTAATTAACTTTACATTGACAACAGCCTACACATCATCCTTACAACTTTTCGAAATAATCTCATTTAGACGCGCTTAACATTTCAGACAAGACTGGTAAACAACGAATTTACTAAATAACTAACCTGCCAAATTGCCGATAAACTTCTCCATGGCATACCATTTCGTTATAGCTAAATTAATTAAACCTTCCTTAGTGAGACTATCGTAAGCAGTGTATAGCATTGTTTGTTTGTAGGTGTGTATCAGTGCACTCATTCATTGTTCAAAATATGTCACTAACACGCTCAGCAGATAACGCAAGGATATGACATCAACACTAACTACTGTTTTACTTTGTCTGAGAGTCAATGACCGCAGCCTCAAGAAGAACAAGGCCATGATCTTCATTGATAGAGATTCAATATACCACGAAATGCTATTCAAACTGGCTTTCGCAAAAAATTTGTGAGGATAACTGACGAAGAAAAGAAAGATTTTAACCTCACGGGTGTTCAACCAAATGTGACCGAATACTGAATTGTCATCGGTGTACATTTGAAGTTGCGCCTAGCCGTCACAAAATAGATTCAGTCAGGAAGCTATCGTTGAAATATGCTTGCACATTTCAGAGCTGCATTTATTTAAATCCGGTTTTAAGAAAGAGGTATGGTCGTATCTTGTTATCTTCGATAGAAAATTTGGTCAAACATCATGGGCACAATCTTCATTTTCGTTTTAGCCTCTAAAACATATCGCAAAACCATGTGGAACAATTTAAGTGGAATACTTTCCTAGCGATTTTCGACTAAGTGAACTGTTGAAAATTCGTCAAGAGAAAAGTCTGTTCAAGAAACCAGTTGACGACATTATTCGAGGTTAAGCAGCAGAAAAAATTTAAAGAAGTCCCATTTGTCTAACCTTCATAGACTTTTAGTTAAATTTTCACAAGCGGATTGTTTTGTTGGTGTTCAGGTTCGGCGCCCGAAGAATAACAGCTTGTTTAAACAGAACCTCTGAGAAACAAAGATATATATATGTCGAACATAGCTGTAAAAAAACATGCTAGTGTAAAAAGTACTAGCGAATTGGTTGTGAAAGATCTGTAGAATAGATCACAACTCGTCACGTCATCTCCCGGTCGTAAAACTAGACGAACAAAAATTTTATCTTTGCAACGCTCTAGCTAAATTGGCAAGGGAAAGACGAAGAGAGTTATTCATTTATCTCGAGGCTCATTTATTTATATAATTATAGAGTTCTAACAACCTCTAATAAGTAGTAATAAGATCAGAAGAATTCCTTTTTCATTTAGTAACGAGCAAGTGAAATTATCAGACGAATAAGTAGAAACCAAGCAAAAGAATTCATATGAGAGGATAACAGATAAGTTCGCAAAACTACATAGACATCATAACAACGCATCTAATCACGTAATGCATAGCTTAACGCTGATAATTGGTGTTCGTGCGATACAGTTGAGGCATTAAACATGGCCTACCTTAGATTAACTTATAAAATTAAGGAAAGCTATAAAACATCTGTAGAGGGATTACAATTAAACAATCAATTATTGCGCGGTTGGTGGCATGAACTCCTTAGAATAAGTTTGTAAACACCAATCTCGTTGTATATAACCAGTCACCGTACATAACTACTGTCAGTCACACATACTGACGCGTTGCGGCCTTCCATGATCGTCATTAGAATACGACGGTAAACTGACTAGCGAGGATCAAACCGCATTGCTTAGATATGGAAAGCATCATTAGATACGCGGATCTCACCTCTAGTAGTCGCGCATACATTTTACTTGTCTGAGAATGTCAGCTGCTCAATTCCTATGCAGTCACGAGCAGCAATTTTTGCAGCTTTATGCATACACACTCACGGATGGTAGTAATAATTCCATAAATCAAGTTTGCTTGCTTGAAGCAAACTCCAATCACACCACTCACGCAGAGATTTACTTCTTAAATTTTTTACCTATATATATCAGAGAGTCCAAGGTTCGAGCTTCTGTCCGGGCACCAGTTTGTCACTCCACTAACTTGGTTAATCAATTGATCTACCCGATAAAAATGACAAATTACATGATAATAGAATCCAGCACTTATTGCAATTTTAATCCTTATATAATCAAAAAGCCTTTTGGGTAATGATCACATTTAACGATGATAACCAATTGTAAATAATGTTAACAATAATTGAAACAAAATAATGACTATTCCAGACATATGACCTAAAGTACGATAATGAGCAGTATTCATAATTTAACATTACGAGCATAAATGAACTGAAAATAGTATTCCATACATACAAAAATAAAAGGACTAAATATTAGTCATGCAACAAACAAGATTGGCCAACGAAAAACAGTATTTTGTACATGTAAGAATAAAAAATTTCTGAGCATAGTCATGCTACAAATATATGGCGAAAGCTGCAAAAAGTTAATTTTCGTAACTGCGTAGAAATTCTGCATCCAATATAATTTATGTGAGACGAACAGAATATATCATATTCTTTCTCACAGTACTCAGAACCCATAGGATCCATCTTCCTCAATTAAATATTTAGATACTAAAGACCGCTTCCAATTAGACTGTAAAAAACTAAAATATTTTTGGAACCCTAAACAATCAGCTCTACTGAAATTTTGTCTAAGTTAGTTCGAAAAGTTAGTACGATGAGGAAACCCCACCAACAAACCATGATAACTACATGGAACACCAGACTATGTTAAAGCCATGCTTTCTAGAGCCATAGATTGCGAGTAAAATAACATTTTGATCAAAATTCGGCTAAGAAAGTTATTAAATGTGCGTTATGGTGAAACACAGTAACTTGTAGAAGCAGCTTTAACATAAATTGACTCAAACCATTATTTTTGTTGAAAAATTTGATTTATTTTTTTCCGCTCGGTGTTCAATAGATTATAGGTCGACGCAAATGGCAAAGACAATTTATGCAATTTTTGGATGGCATGCTGACAGGTAAATGCTCTTATCCAATGAGACTGGGAGGGACTATTAGGTCAAATGTCTTGGATGGCGCTATTCTGCATTTGTTTGCATTTAAGGTGTTTATGCTAAACGCTAATAAATGCATGCAAATTCTGCGGCTACAATGTATAGATGTACCGTTTTACGAAACGCTAACTTTGGATGCATTACAGAATTTGCACAATACAAACTTCTCGCGGGAATGTCTGGAAGTGATATAGCTGAACTGACTAGAGGGTCGGCTCTGGTGCATTTCTCAGTTGTGAACGAAATAACTGAAAAAACGCGCGAGGTGCACTGTCAGATGTTGAGTCTCAACTGCATACAAAAGATATTATCACTGTCGTAAAGAAGTATCGCTCCCAAAGCCTTGGCTTGTATAATCGCCAGGAAAGAATTATATTGAATCTTGATAACAAATGCGCACATGTGATCGGCGGGCATAGTTTAAAAAATTAAAACATCGCTGCTAGAAGTGCATATGCTCAAGTTATTAAAGAAATGTTGTGTTTAACTGGGTAGCGCCGTTGATAGCTGGTTTGTTTTTCGGTTTATTTCCAGTTAACATGATTTCACGAGCGCTTGGAAACTTTTTTTATGACATTCATTGAGCTGAACGTCTTGCTAATACAATGTTTAACAATTATATAAGTAAACGACTACTGAATGCGCGGGCGGCTCTAACTCTTTGTTAAATCAAGGTTGCGAGCTTCTTATAAGCACCAAATCCATTATAAATATATTTGTCAGTAGGAACCAAGCATCGTACAATGTTGAAAAAGCAATTCGTCCAGTAGACAGGTTTCGTTTTTTTGGAATCTCATCACGTACTGTCTTTAATTTGCCGCGAACAGGGCTCGAACCTGGGCACATAGTCTTCTGATTATCTGACTCTGGCCACTCAGCCACACTTCCGCACGCAAACTTGATGTATTACTTATTTATATATTATCTATTAATATTGTTTGTCGGTATTGAAATTTACTATTTCCTGTCTTTCTCTTTATGTGCACGTGTCTTCTTATCGAATGATTATTTTCCCAATTTCTAATTTACGTCGTCCAGGGGTTGCATCTCTATGTCAAAACGGAATCGCACATCAACGGTTAGTTTAGTTTTTATTTACCTTAAAATGTTCTGTAAAAAAATGAAGCAAGCTTGCGTTAGTCAAAACGCAGATCAGGTAATTTCAATTAATCCAGGTTCGCAACTAATAACTTCCTATAAGAGAAGTTGTCAACTTTACGAGTTTCGTGTACATTGTACTTGACTTGAAATATCGGCTGTACATTTACGTATCGCGTAAGTACGTGCGAATGACGGTAGTTTTGTCATGTGCAATTGGTTAAATTCAATTAAATTGTTGTTTATAGGAAGATCAAAATTTAAATTTAATTGTCACCAATTGCACAATCAATTATGGTTTATACGTATACATATTCGATTTAATACCACTTTCCAAGCCTAAATTATCTGTCAAGTATAATGTATGAGCACCTATTATATAAAGTTTGCTAGGTTTTAAACCTGATTAAATACAATAGGATTGATGTTACTATCAATTAATTGTATAGATCATAAATTCTATAACAGTTCCCCTGGTAGCCTGATGTATATCCTATAACAAAGGATTATGAATGGTTAATTAAAGCTCTATATCTGTCAAGTGACACATTAGCGCTATTTGAAGGACATGACAAACAAAAATTTAAGTATATAATTGAAAATAGTGTGTAGTATGCGTCGGGATAACACATTGCATAGGGTAAGAAATTCCGAAGCAACGTTTTGCGATTCGAGCTTCGTCCATCGCAAAATGCTAGACAGTACATGAAAAGTTCTCAACAGGAGCTAAACTGGTCTACTAGTCTGTACTGACCAACATATATATAATGGGGTTGGTCTTTATGTAAAGGTAGAAATTTTGATTGAAATGAGAAATAAAGTATTTTAATTAAAAATAATAAGGATAAAAAGCTTCGAAAAATTCCAATGGGTACATTTCTATAATAGATATATTTATTTCAATAAACATATGGCATATGTTAGCCAATCAGAATTTTCACCGACAAATATGTTATTGAAGAACTATATAAGATATTACAAATTTGTAGTGATCACTTAGATTTTTTAATAAAACCTTATCCTGCTTTTAATTATTAAAGACTGTTCATCAGATCTATTGACCCAAACGACTACTCTTCTCAGAAAGGCAGATAATTTAAAAGGACAAATTAAAAGATAGATTGAAGAGCGAGTCGGCTAAATAACGAGTTACAAGCTGCAGCTCTAATAATGTCGTCCAGCACTACACTATCTATATTTACCTTTCTACTTCCATATTTAATTGCCTTTCCCTATTATAAAATGGTCTACCTTTTTTATGCATAGGTAGTTATTTAATTGATCACTATCAACTTGTTGACAATTTATATCACTGAAGGGTAACTCGTTTAATAAAATATAATTTGTTAATGAAATTAAAAGTTAAATATTGTTATTTTGGAAAGTAATAAAGCTTTTTTCAGTATCTGTCTTTTAAATTATCCGCCAATATTGTTTTTTCATAGTGTGTAAGCTGGTTTGACAGAAGGCTGAAAATGCAAATACCCTACGATCCATATTATATTTTATTTTCATAACTATTAACAAACTCTAATGACGCAACTGCTGATGTTCTTGACTAGACAGTGAATAGGAACGGACAACAAATCTAAAACTATATCATGATACAATGCCAATGTTGATGAAATCAAATTTAAAACACATGAGAACGGTAAGTGATGATGATGATGATGATAATGACAATGACGATGACGACGACAATCAGAATATCCCATGAAAAGCAAATCTGCAATATGTCTTTGTACACACGATGATGATTATGAACATTTATGCGATAAAAAATGAATATGATGGTCATACTGGAATAATAATATTGATGTGAATTATGATGAAAATGCCGCTACTCTATTTAATATTGCGTCCTGAAAATGATGATAGCATCAGCATAATAACTGAGAACGGATGTCAGGGTGATTGTTGTCATAATTCTGGCCTATTTAAAGAACAGACGGATATAGATTGCAACAAATGTAGTGAATATGAAACTATACACAACACACAACCAAACAGGCGTTCATCCTGTAGCTACGAGGGGAGATAAAGACAAACAAGCCAAAACGGATGTGTGACTAGACTGACAGGTCATCAAAAGCGCGTGCTGTTATTTAGCTTGGATGGCACAGTATGAGGCCGAAGGAAAAGAGCTTAAATACAAAGAGAAAAAGCTCTATAGTTCGAGGCCAGTTTGCATCAAACTGGAAAAGTAAAGCACACAACATATAGCGAATACCATTTATTTCCGTCGCTATGGACAAAATAATTCTAAATCACAATTCAGCTTCGACCGGCCGTCATATAAGTTCACCTTCCCATAATTTCAACTTTACACTTAGTTGTTTTGATCGCGTTCTCTCGCATACGTAATTTTCTACTGAATATGTTCCATATATATATATATATATATATGTGTGTGTGTGTGTGTGTGTGTGTGTTTATATATATAATAATAATCGTTTTATTAATCTATGAAAATGGTAAAACCACATGGATTTTTGCATTAATCCAATCTTTAACATACATTAGTTCAAACAGTTTAAAATCAGTGAAAAAGTTAGCAATCCGTTTGTTGTATAATGTCTTCATGATTTTGTCTGGAACATTTAAAACACTTCAAATTTATTTCTATATCTGCAACTAAACCAATATGCGTATCTGTATCTAGAATAAGCCAGTCAGTTGAAAATAAATCATAACTGAAGTACAAGTTACATGAAAGGAAAAACTATAGTTAAATAATTGCATATGGATGCTTTTTAACATTAAAACATTTGTTAAACTATTGCAGTTAGTGCGAAATTTAAAACTGTCCGCTGACACATTAATGAACACCGGCTTTAAACATAGAGAGTTTTACAGCACATGCGCTTGAAATAAATTACAAGGTCGAACTTGGTCAATGCAATGAAAGTTCATAATCCTCAAAAGGTCGATGTAGTTCCAAAAAGTCAAATATTTGTCATCGTACGGAAGACCAATCCAATAAACCAAGACACCTGGTTTCTCCTCATCCTTCACAAGCTTTTTTTAATGCATAAAAATTTGTGAGATTTTCACTACTAAGAATATATAAATATTCCATTGCTTCAATTGATTTAAAGCTATATTTGCTAAAATCTTGTTGGGTTTTGAGAGGTATTAACTAGAAACATTTACGAATATAGAGAGCAATAAAGGCTAAATAACTGTATAATGACACTCTCTGACATAAATATAGTTGGCCACGAGCAATGTGAACTTTTTTCACATAAAACAAGTTTCAATAAATGAAATTAATATCTCAAAAACTATTCAGTTATTAACGTTAGTACATGCCAATTTTTTTAAGGATTTCAATTCGCATTATTTGTGAACAAACATTTAGTTAAGATTAATAGTGATTTAATGCTCATGCGTCCAGTACATAGTACTATCCAAGTTTCTCAAATAATTTCTAAAATATATACGTTTGAGGTTCAGTGCCGGTTCCCATTGAAAAATGTCCATAAAGCAAGAAAAGCAAACGTCGGTGGTATTTCTCCTTCTTTTCATTTGAGATAGAGCCATCCTTTTGTCCAGTAATTTTTAGCACTTTACTGAGTGCAGCTCGCCTCTTAAATAAATAATTGCACTGCAACTGATTTATAATTCATGTTTTCTTTAAAAAACATGCTCAAATAAATGATTGTTTAATAATAATTTAGCTACATGATAGACGAGTAGCGGCTAGAACTCCGATAGCAATAACACAAAACCGAACTATCCTTTTCTAACCGACATCAGATACGCTTTTTCTTATATATATATATATATATATATATATATATATATATATATATATATATATATATATATATATATATTGATAGTTTCTAATTTCACCATTTTTAAAATGTACGAACAAAACAACGTACCCATGGAATAACATTTATTAATAAATCTTATTTCTACCAGTATCTACAGCCATTATTCTGGATTCGTTAGTATATTCGTTCATTCAATCCCACTGTACATGTGTGTATGTATATATATATATATATATATATATATATATATATATATATATATATATATATATCGTTCACATTTTGGATTGATATTTAAATAGAACGTGTT
The DNA here is from genome assembly GCA_029291075.1 of Eudiplozoon nipponicum. Classification (NCBI taxonomy): domain Eukaryota; kingdom Metazoa; phylum Platyhelminthes; class Monogenea; order Mazocraeidea; family Diplozoidae; genus Eudiplozoon; species Eudiplozoon nipponicum. The sequence continues at coordinate 11,679 of JAQBSW010002170.1, read as the reverse complement.
ACGGTCATACAGATCGAAACCATGTTAACTTAATTAGTTGAAAACCGATACCGGGTGACTATTGATCTTACTGTTTCAGTAGATATATAGAAATGCCGCGAGGTATCAGGTAAGAAACTTTATATAATTAAACGAACATTGGTTGCGCGGGCGGTGATAAAAAATTTTACAATCAAGTTTGTGGTTTTGATATAAGCAACTGACCCATTGATTAGTTACGTGTGTCAGTATAAACTAAGAATTGTATGGTGTAGAAAAGGCAATTCATCCAGTAGACCGGTTTCGTCCTTATTGGGAACTCATCATGTACTATCCAGAATTTGCCGTAGACAGGGCTCGAAACAGGGCACGTATGCACCGTAATCTGTTGCTCTAACTACTGTGCCACCCTGCCATATACAACATACAATTTTCAGTTATATACTAACTAATGTTTCTTCGCTAGCAATTTATTTATGTAAACTAATGTGACATACCTTTAGACCTAAAGCTCTAACTAACCACTTCCCGTCTGTCTTTATTGAACAGACACCAAGCTACCTAGCGAAATGTTATTGAATTGAACATTTATATGATTAAACCTAAATGAAAGGCTAATCAAGAAGAATTAGTTAGTATATAGTTGAAAATTGCGTGTAGCGTTAACAGGGTGGTTTCGTGGTTAAAAAAACAGATTCCGAAACAGACGTACCCAGGTTCGAGCCCTTGAGAAAGACAAGATACTTGGTGAAGTCTATTAACACACACGGGTTGGTAACATAATTAATGTTATGGTCAAATGACTGACCAATCACGTTGAACACACATCTTTGCTCTTCGCAAACAAGAAAATATAAATATTGACCACTGAACCCGAAATATACCAAACGAGCAAAATAACTGAAACTCAGTATATGTTAGTTACAATAGTTTCAAATTTGAAATTCACTTAAGGCATGCCTTGAAATATCGGAAAAGCAAATTTGTGAAACTGTAAAAATATATTGGTTTGTTGTTTATCATGTACCAGCTAACTTGAGTCAAATAAAAGTTGCCACCAATTGCTCAATCAGAATTTTATAATTAGGTAACATGTACATACGTGGCGAAAGCTGCAATAACGTTATTTTTGTGAAGGTACGTTAATAGTGCAGCCGACATTTCCAGGCAAGTAAAATTTATGCAACATTAGTGGAGGTAAGAGCCGAATATCTAATTTTGCATTCTATATATATGCTTTACGGTTTGATCCTCGCAAGTCAGTTTGCCAACGTATTCTGATGATGATCACTGAATTTAGAAACGCGTCAGTAAGTGTGACTTACGGTAGTTTCGCTATGTTGTTAGACGAATGGTTAAATACAACTGGATTGGTGTTAACTTCAAGATCGCGAACTTGATTTGAGAAGTGTTAACACCACTAAGCAATCAATGATTGTTTAATTGTATTATATATATATATATATATATATATATATATATATATATATATATATATATTTTGGCGAAAGCTGCAAAACGATAATGTGTGTGACAGAATAGCAATTGTGCAGCCGACATTTCCTGTCTAGTGCAATGTATGCGAGACTTCTAGAGGTGAGAGCCGCATAACCAATTTTGCTCTCAATAATTATTATTTGCGGTTTGATTCTTGCTAGTCAGTTTGCCGTCGTTCTCTGATGATAATCACGGAAGTTTGGAACGCTTCAGTACGTGTGACTGACGGTAGTATAGCTATATTGTTCGACGATTGGTTAAGCAAAATGGGATGGGTGTTTATTTCAAGATTTTGAACTTGATTTGAGAATTGTTACCACAATCCGCGTAGTCAATGACTGTTTAATTGACAACCGTAGAAGGTTGAAACTCCTTAGTACGTGCGATTGACTGTAGCTTAGCTATTTTGCACAATTAGAAAAATAAATAACTAATACATCCGTTGTTTATAAAATTATTAAAAGTAAACATAATTTTAAAAATATATCTATTAAATGATTTTAACAGTCCGAATTTGAGATAGTCAATTATTTAAGTATTCAATATTCCTTCCATGTTTTATCCATACTGTGTCAGTTTTATTATAAAAGAGTAGTAAAAAAATGTAGATGTCGAATTTCTCTAATCTAGTTTTATTTAGCATCTGTTCACAAGCTTTTGCTCAATAGAAAACAGTTAATCATCAAGGTTTTTAACAATGTGAATAGTTTCGGCGGCGTGTGACACTTACTTTAGCCTGACTGGCTTCTTTAAACCATTTGTCAAATATGAGAGAGATACTGTATATGGATTACTTTTCAAAGTAAAATTAGTCAAAGTATGTGTACAATGAATGAAGCTTATATTCACCCAGCTGAATTTGTCGGCCAATTATTTGGATACGATTTGCTGAATATAACCGCATACGAGGGTACATTACTTCAAAATATGAATGAATATATGTCAGCTTGAGCCCACATTTGTTTAAGACGCCTAGGCAAGGGAAAAGGTACCGTTCACATAACTTATAAAATTATGAGGTGAGTGTGGATCATGGTGGTGGTATGTATTGCCAGTAAAAAACCTGCTTGTTAGCACCCTCTGTTCACTTCGGTGTTGACATTTCCTCCTGCTCTTTACGAACTTGCTAATTACTAGATCCGCCATATTTAATTTATCATCAATACTCACTTTGCACTTTTCAAAATACCACCTCTGGATGCCGAACACACACACACACACATACATACATATATATATATATATATATATATATATATATATATATATATATATATATAATTCAAGTAAATTTTATAAAGCATTTCGTTAAATTTACTATGCATATTGTGTTTGTGAACAAATTTGATGGAAGGTAACAGAATATTTTACGTTAAGCCACCTGCCATCAATGAATAATATATTCTTAATTGCTAAAAATCCAACAGAAAAGTTCATTCTATTTAGAACATACAGGTGTGCGATCAAGAGAACTTCGCAGCGTGGAAAATAAATGAATAGAACTGCTAAAGCCTACGATTATACTGCATATCATAATTAATTTTGACTGTCACAAATAAAAGCATACGCACGAACACGAAAACCATTTAAAATCAGATAATTAGAGTATTTTTGCCGTAATTTGATATGCTGTGCTGTACATTGGGGAAGGTGCTCCACAATAAGTTAAAAAAATTATTTCAACAAAAAATAAAATCTGGGAAGAATACAAAATTGTAAGTCTAAACATGTATCATATAAGTACTAGTTATTCAACAACCAATGGTTTGTAATACTTTATATCTATGACCAGTATTAAGAGAAAAGGAGAGGCACCTCGTCGTTTTCCAATAATGTCATACTTTTTGCTGTTTGCTACATGTTAGATCACATATCTTTTGAAATTTTGCGGGATGCCAGCTTCATATGTTGCACGTCTGCGATTTGTGTTCGAGGGTTGTCGCTTTGCACTATCAGTTTCGCCAAGATCCGATGGATCCCCATCTCGAAGTACGCATCTGCTTTTTCATCGATCAGGCTGGATGCGTATTCGTCCATTTCTTCCGAAAACTTCAAAATCGCTCACACTAACCACTGGAAATGAGAAGCGATCTACTCTTCGTTGATAGGCGACATTTCGGTTCAGTTTTTCCCAAACCATACTCAGGCCTCCAGTAACACTTTCATAGTAAGATTCTCATAGTAGCAAATTTAAGCAAATTTGGTAACCTCGTTCCGAAACAGTTCTATTTATATTTTTGTTTTCTGACTCACCAATGGATTTAAACAAAGAATTTATCCCAGTGACAAGCTCTATATATCGGTATGTATTGAAGCTACTCACTCAACAACTATATATATAATGCAAATGACAGACCAAACTTTACCTCTGTATCATTGGAGCTATCTAAAATTCCCGGTATACATAATTACAAATAGTGTGCAGAATGTTGGAGAGGAGAGAGAAAGTATCGAACATGTGCGTTATAACTTTAATGTTGCGATGTCACGGTAATTATAGTTAAACCTCAAAACCGCAAAATGTCGACAAATCTGAGGGTCAGATACTGTTTTTAGGCGGAGAACTATCATATATGCAATTGTGTATGAGGTGTGCGTAACTAGAAAAGCAATTAGGTCACTCTCTTTTTAACTTGAAGTCTTTGGTTTATCCATCGCGTCATATCTGAAATAATTGTTGCTAGTTACACAATACCTCATACGTAATTGCATATATAATAGTTCTCCGCCCAAAACAGTATCTGAAAATCAGGTTGGCCGACTTTTTTTCAGTTTTTAGTTTTAACTTTAATTACGGTGACATCGCAACTTTACAGTTATAACACACATGTTCGATACTTACTCTCTCCTCTCCAACATTCTGCACACTTATAAATAAACGAACATTGGTTGCGTGGTCGGTGATAAAAATTACTATAATCAAAGTTGAGATCTTGATATAAGAAACTGACTCATTAAGTACTTACATATGTCAGTACAAACTAAGAATTGCATGGTGTAGAAAAGGTAATTCATCCAGCAGACCGGTTTCGTCCTTAATGAGAACTCATCACGTACTGGCCTGAATTTTGCCACGGACAAGGCTCGAACCTGGGCAATCAATCGTATATAATTCATAAAGAATATATTTCAAAATCCTACTCTAAACAAATTCACATATCATCAAATTTGAAATATACTTAATACCTAATTAAACGAACATTGGTTGCATGGGCGCCGATAACAATTATTTAAATCAAGGTAGCGAAACTGATATAAAACCGGTCCCATTATATACATAAATTTGTCAGTATAAACTATGCATGTGTAATACAGATTAAAAAAATTATCCATTCCAAGAAGAACGGAATCGGTCTACTGGATGTATTGAATTTTCTAAACTATACGATGTTAAGTTTATACTGACAAATGTATACTTAATGTGATTGCATTTAGATCAATCTTGCAACCAGGATTTAAATGAATGCGGGTTGTCTGTTTTTCACAGATATTTCATATCTGATAAAAAATTTCAGTATCCAGATAATCATGTTAAAAATTATCGAAGGATGAATAAGGCTCTCTTTTCAGATGAGAATTGAGGATCCTATAACGGATACAGAATAAACTCGTACGCGTTATGCCTAAACAATATATTTAAATGTGAAACAGTAAAATCAAGAAAAGATATTGTTGGATTACCTATTGAAAGCAAGCTGTGTAACAGCATGATTTATTCGTATTCCATGAATGTTAATGTAATAGATATCTTCCACTCAAGTAAGTTTAATGAAAAACCACTAGAGTTAAGGGCTGAATATTTGATTTTAAATAGTATACATGTGCACTGTGGTTTGATCTAAGTGAGTCAGTTTACATCGATAAATCGATGATACTTACGTAAACTTTCTCTTGACTACATATAAATTTTGCTTCCAATATTTCCGGTGCAAGACTAAAACAAATATAGGCGGCATATTTAAATAATTTATTAAATTAAAACAAGCCCGTAAACCTATAACAAATTTTACATTTTTAAAGCAATAATAATGAAAACAGGCGAATAATGATGTTAAACGAACATTGGTTGCAGCGGCTAGGAATTCTGTATGCAGTGAGATTTTGGATTTTAAAAGTACGTCATACAATTAAACAATTATTTATTGAGTCGGTGATGGTAATATTTCTTTAAATCAACTCTAGGTGTTTGATCTTAACATGAATCCCATTGTATTTAACCGGCCGCAAAATGTAGTAAAACTGCCGTAAGTTGCACGTCCTGATGCGTTTTAAACTTCCATAACCATCATCAAACATTACGGCAAACCGACTAGCAAGGAGCAAGCCGCAAGTTATATTTAAGAAAAGTAAAATTAGATATTCGGATTTAACTAGTAGTTGTCTCGCATACATTTTACTTGACCGGTAATGTCAGTCTCACGATCTCTATTTAATCACGGACATTAACTTTTCGCAACATTCGACACAAGTGTACAATTTAAACAAATAAAAATTCATTGAATTTGAGGGTGGTGATAAAGTGGATATAAGCATATCTAACAAGTTTCTTTCCTTATATATTCAGTGTAGTTTGCTTGTTGATAGATAGTTTGCCGTTGTTTTTATAGCCACAGACTATCAAAACGCGTCAGAACGCGCAAGTGACCATATATTTACTATATCTTGCGACTGGTTAAATACAGTGGGATTGGTGTTTGTATAAAACTCGCAGACTTGATCTGAAGAATTAAAAACGTTGACTTCATTTCAATTAAATCAACTTCGTTAAGTGTAAGAAGTAACCAGTTGTAGTGGTATTAAACAGTTGGACAGGTAAAATATAATACTGATAATTATTTTAATTATATGTTCGTGATAAAAATTTGAAAACGTATTTATCAATGTCTTAAAACTGAAATCTTGTACAATAAATTAATTGAATTAAGTCTTGTATGATAAATGATATGTTCAAAGTGCTTGTGGCTAGATATTGCAAAACTATAGCATTTAGTTCATTCACAACGTCCCAATTGATTAAATTAATTAAATTACATTTCAATCACAATTGTGCTAGCAAAGACAGAAGAAACACAAAAAGTAGATTTCTTGATTACTTTTGCGCGTTGTTACGATTGCGATTATGCACTGTATAATTGTTACGTAATTAAATGTTACACCAACAAGACAAAACCACACCGACTTGTATCTGAAATGTCTGTTCCACTACGTATGTATACTAATAAATTTGACTTCTTTATTACCAAAAGCCACGATTTTTAAACGAGAAAATAAGGTTGCTGGTATTCATCTGCATTACATTTTAGGTCTGCAGAACACGCTATGTAGCAAATATTAAAAAATAATGCAATACATTATTTCATGAGTGTCGATTTACACAGCACAAATCAAACTAGTATAACTTATGTTACGAAGCTAAATGTAGTCCAATTTTTATTTCATTACATACAACAATCATGCATACATCAGTTTGCAGCCATATGAAAAGCAAATCAAGGCCATTCGAGAATCTACAAATTTGGCATTGTGTGTACATGGAGAGTTATGACGAGAATAATGTATATGTTTTTATTAGGAAGCTTCACAAATCAAAAACTTCCCTAATTGTTATAGAGGTAGAAATTCAACGATAATTGCGCCTGCAGCGCCACTATTTGTTTTAAAAGAGAGATTTCATGTTTGATTGTAGTTCTGTAAAATTGAAAATATTTCAGACGACACTGTCGGTATAACTAAGACCCACTTAATTTTAAACAGAATATCTTGATGTTTACTGCCTGGTGACTGCATAGAAAATGAGTAGCCGCAATTTTAAGCAAGAAACGTGTGATATAGCTGGGGTACAGTTAAAGGAGATGAACATATCTCCATAAATTGCCGTGTAACTCCCTGCAGAAAATTTGACGTCAAACTTTGCTCGCGATCACAGTATACCGAATGTTTCAACACTAAAATCTGATATTAACTATACTTTTATTTAGATAAGATGAGAAATGGATAAAGAGTTTTATTTTAAGTAAACAAAGTTTGCTTAAATTTCAAAGAATAAGAAAAATTTTCTCCAACGTAGGTACCAAACACATTTCATCTACTGAATGTTGAAATACACTTTGTAATCAATCAGGCAATGATTTTAGGTCTATAAATAAATTAAAAAAGCAACGTTGCGTTCAGAATATATCTTTACAAGTAATTTATACTATATGTATTTACGTTTAATTTAGAACTGCAACTATGCAGTTGTTAGAGTTTCAACAGTAAAAATTAAGCCAGGCTAGATGATAAAATGAAAATAACATGTCTGAAACATTAGCCATGCATTAAATGATGAAATAGTGGTTACGCAATCACTGAATGCAGGGGTGTTGATAATATTTCTCCAAATCAAATTCGAGAACTTGAGCTAAACACACGTCCAATTTTATTTGAAAGTCAATACATGCGGCTGTCGGTATTTTATCTATGCCGTACGAGTGGATATATATATATATATATATATATATATATATAATATATATATATATATATATATATATATATATATATATATACGTAATTCATGTTTATGTGAGTACAGCAAATTTAATATAAATAATAAAGAAATAGTTCATAAAATTGAGCAAGGTCCACCGAATTATTATTGAAATAGTTATATTGAGAAAAAATCGTTAGTAATATAGTGCAAGTTGTTCGATTCTTATTATTTCTAATAAGGCGTTCTCTATTGATAAATACTTCTCTAGAAGGATATTTTGACCTTGTGCAACTTTACTCTCCAGCGGGGAAACAGAACAAAGCATAAGAAAAGCACTTCTACTTTTAATTTACCTAACCCAAATAGTTAACGAAAGTGAAGTCAACAAAGAATCTCCTTACCAGCCGAATAAGCAGTAAGTACAAATTTCCGCTTGAACTCGAAAATTACAGAAGCTGAAACCACTATACAGTTTCGGTCTGGGCAACATCTAAACTAATTTTCAATTTCATAATGTATTTTGTGCTGATTTTATCAAGGCAATGAATAAATTTGTGTAATTTATCAGGTACTTCTAAAACCAAATAGATGAATATGGTTGATTTACATAGAAATTAAATTTATTTATCAAGCGCTGATTTATTCACTGAAGCCATAATGACAGACATAGCTAGTTGCGTAGTGGAGCATGACAACTAAGTACGCATAAGATTATACCTTCCTTTCATGCTGTCTTTGGTTTATCCTTCTGGTCATATTTGAACCAATATGTTACTAGGTACGCACCTCCTACTACACAATATTATAGTTGATACAATTTAACAATAATTGATTGCGCGGGTGGTGGTAACAATTCTTTATATCAAGTTTGCGAGTTTGAAGTAAACATTGGTCCTTACTGTTTAACAATGAATACAGCAACAAAACTACCGCCAACCGTAACGAGCCGGACTTGTTTCGACCTTCCCAATCATCATCAGAGTGGTTTGCTACGTCTGACGATCGTATTGGTCATAAGAAATCAGTTGATATCGTTTCACCGCAGCAATTTCATGTATTGAACTCTCGATTGGCTATGCAGTCACGAACATAAACTGTTTTTAGCTTTCGCCACATATACATATATAGGCAATACAATTAACAATAATTGATTGCGCGAAAGCTACAAACAGTTAATGTTCGTGACTGCATAGAAATTGTGCAGCCGACATTTCCAGTCAAGTTCAATGTACGCGAGACTACTAGAGGTGAGAGCCGCATATCTAACTTTAATTCCCATATATATATGCAATGCGGTTTGATCCTCGTTAGTCAGTTTGTCGTCGTACACTGATGATGTTCATGGAAGGTCGAAACGCGTCAGTGCGTTGCGGCTGGTGGTAGTTTTGTTATGTTGTTCGACGACTGTTTAAATACAATGGGATTTGTGTTTACTTCAAGCTCGCAAACTTGATTTAAAGAATTATAGTTGATGGTTGTATTGACACTAAAATTGTTGAATATATTAATCGAATTTGCTCCAGTTCCAGTCCCATCTGCGATAAAATTCTGGACAGTATTTGAAGAGTTACAAGTAAATATGATAACGGTCAAGAGAACGAATTCAGTTTCCTAAATTTGGTAATGCTTAGTTTATACAGAAAAATATAAATATAATGTAATTGGTGTTTATATCAAGCTCGCAACCTTAGTTAGATTTCTTAACCATAAATGACTCATCACTAGATATGTGTGCGTCATGTGCGATTGTCTGTGCATGTGTCTGTGCTTGTACACACAAAAAAGTGACTTTTTAGTGATCTCAATATAAATACTAGGCGTAAAAGAAAAGCGTATGCCTTGACTCTGTATGTACGCGTTTGTTGGGACTTGTGAGTAATCAGTCAGGTATAATCAACTATGCGTGTACATTCATTGAGGAGAAACTAATGCAATTAGAGTAAATTTATTTTCACGCACGTTAGATTGTGTCAACACTTGCTTCGTCAAAAGAAGTATTCACGAGTGCCATCTAAAATAAGGAAGGGAGCAGGATAATGCGAATAAAATTTTCGAAAATTCATTTCACGTAAAAGTTAATGAAATAATAATTTAAATTTGGATAAAAATGAGAGACAGAAAAAAATATTTGAAATGTCCTACTAAAATATATATACGATATATATTGTTTAGAAAATGTGATATTTAAAGTAAAGGAAACAAGTGTAAAAAATGAAGTAACAAGTAATAAAGGACAAAATTATAGAGCAATCCTATAACTGGTTAAGAGATTGTTCATTGATTATTCCTCGCCATCTCTAAATTTATGTTAATCCACTGTTATTATTATTTTACTCGTGCAATTTGCCGATTCTGAGTCATGTAATTTGCATTTCCTACCCATATTTTGCACCGTATTCTAAATCGAGCCTAGTGATTTTTCTAACCATGTTTCTTCCTCTTCCAAGTTAATTTCGATGGATTCACTAATCAATATTGACGACAAAATAAGAATACCAGTTGAAAACAATCTCATTTAATTGTATTTATTGTCTCTAATATGTTAAATTTTTCATATTTGCGTGCATTTTAATGTTTCCCTCTTATTACGTTAATTTTTCATATGGTTTAACCAGCGTACATGAGAATACAGTCCATATATGGAACTTCATGCACTACTTAGGCGTTTAACGGTTAAATTATCTCCTTTTGTTTAAGAAGTTTAGTGCCTAAAGCTAATTATTGTTTTAAAATTATACGTATATTGTACTTCGATGCTACCGTCTTGATTTTCACGCTTGGCTTTGAATTAGGTAATACCATGACCTCCGCTCGTACTTTTTCTGTCTGACATCGCGTATAACCAATTATATTTAAAATTAATTTTAAGATCCATCGTTCACGCTCCTCTGAACTATCGCGGGTAACCATTAGCAACGAATATTTCTCGCAATTTACCTTTATTCAGTCTCTGAATGTTCTATATCGATTACTATCAGGACTTTAATTAGCCCTGACGTGAAGTTACTGATTCTTATTCTATATGGATAATTTGACTATAAATTTATGAATATACATGAGCGAATATCATTACTATGAATACTGGTTTCCAATTTTTACTATTTACAAGGAATTGTGACATCCTTAAATGATAATTCACCACATAATGCCTTTTACATCGCAAATTTGAGCCCACTCACTTGATTGGATTTGTTAATAAAATGTTGTAGACTAAATAATAATAATAATAATAATAATAATAATAATAATAATATTGATGTAGTATCAAATAACAACTTGTAACACATCTAGGGAAATTAAGTGTAGCAAGCTTAAAGTAATTAGAGGTTTCGATAAATTTGCAAAAGCTTATTGAGCAGACCTCTACAGACGGACTAGACCACAGCTAAATAATTAAAACATTTTATTGATTGATCAATAAATAAAACGGAAAGATTGGTTTTCCATATCAATGGGCATGTGACCTTTTAGACAAACGAGGTGAAACATACGTTTCAAGATTAGCTATTAACGGAGAGTAGTATGCGTTTTTTTAAATTAACATAATACTCGAAGACTTTCCCTAGTGCTTATTCTTAAATCAATTTATATAAAATGTATGATTTTAAACTTTGTTCTTCAAAAGACTTTAAACGAACAATAACACTTACAATACCGTTTTCTCATTAGCATAATAGACGCCTATCGATGCTTACTTCAATAACATAACACGAAAATGTAAAACACATATT
>JAQBSW010002169.1:0-109703 GCA_029291075.1 Eudiplozoon nipponicum | reverse complement strand
ACTTCTAGAAAGGATTAAGTTCTTCAAATCGTGTTTAGAATCAGATGTTGTGCCAAAACGATTCCTCAAGCAATGCAGAAGAAATAACCAAAAACCGACGAATAAACTTATAAGTCGCTTATTGCTTAATGGTATCGAGGACAACCAAGCAAAACTGCAAGACGCTGAGAGCATCATTCAATCACTGGGTTGTCGAATTGCAAGACTGAATGACGGCGAATACACCGCTTTCACAAAGAAGATAGAAACACTGATGAATATAACAGCGGAAAAAGAAACCAAGAACCTCACGAGAGACCTGGACAAATTTCCTACGCAATCAAAATTTCCTACCAACCCAGACGCTTTTATTCACAATTATTCAAAAGTGATCTTGTCAAAACACCAGAAAGAATTACTCTCCTTAGGAGCAAAATTCTGCGTAGTCAAGAAAAATCTAAGTGAACGGGACATTATTGACATTCAGGCTGGAACGGAAAATTTCTACAATGACTTAACGAAAGACACCGCCCCACATACATTCAATGGACAAGGACTGAAAGCTGAGATAGTAAGCGCACTAGAACAATACAAGAAGGAATTCAAAGGCAGCCAAATCATCACAAAACAGCACATAGACGAACTTAGAAAACTCCAATCAGACAAATCCGTACGACTTGCCACACCCGACAAAGGATCAGGAATTGTTATACTTGAGGCGGACGCTTACAAGAAGGCCATGAAGGATATAATAAATGATCCATCCAAATTTAAGCATGACATCAAACAGAAAGATGATTCAACGAACATCGAATCAAGAATTAATGCAATTTTGAAAAAGATGGAAAAACATGTGCTAACATCGACGGCTGACTCCGAGATTAGATCAAAACTCACAGAAGACATCCAAAAAGCAAAACCAGTCGGAACAAACACCGCAAGATTGTACGGCAAACCAAAAACTCACAAAGCCGTGACAGCCTCAGGAGCTCCTTCGATGCGGCCCATTATGTCAATGATCAACGCTCCACAACATAAACCAGCCAAGTTTCTCTGCAAACTACTTGAACCAATACGGAGCATCATAAACACTAACACTATCAAGGACTCTTTCGAATTAGCAAATGAACTGAAGGGGAAGAACATCCTACAGAATAAGATGGTCTCGCTTGACGTCTCATCCTTATTTACAAACATACCACTGGATAAGACAACGGAGATCTTGTGTGATCTCATCAAAAATGAGTTTTTTGACTTCCCTATAGACACCAATGACATCAAAGACCTCATATTAGCATGTACTAAAAACGTGCAATTTACATTCGAAGGGATATACTACCGCCAGATCAATGGTGTAGCTATGGGAAGTTGCATCGCACCCCTCCTGGCAGATGTATACATGTATCACCTGGAAAAAACGAGCCTAAAAGGTATAATTGACCAGTGCGCACTCTACAAAAGGTATGTAGATGATATCTTGTTGTTCATCTCAGAAGCAGCAGACCCTTCCGAAATCCTCAAACAAGCAAATGGAGTCGATCCAGACATCAAATTCACTCTCGAAGTAGAGAAAGACGACAGTTTCCCATTCCTTGACATCAAACTCACTCGAGAAGCAGACGGAGAGTTGACACTGGCCATACATAGAAAATCCACTTTCACCGGACAATACATCCACTACAACAGTAGTGTGCCAAAATCCCACAAAAGAAACTTAGTAAACAACCTAGCGAACAGAATCAGGAAGATCTGCTCTGAACACAAGATTGAGGAAGAACTGGGCTACCTCAGGAAAATTTTGCTAATGAACAACTACCCAGAGCGTTTCATTGATGTCAACATCAGACCACGGCAGATTCGTACTAGAGAGGATACCGGCAAGCAGGTTTACCTAAACTTACCATTTAGAGGCGACATACCAGCCTCAATAATTGCACGGCGGCTGAATAGAATAACTAAGGACAACTTTCCCAGTGTTAAAGTTAATATGACATTCAGTACACAGAGAATCATGAGGTTGGATGCCAAAGATCAATTGCCAATTCTCTCCAAATCATTCATAGTCTACAAATTCTCATGTATGTGCGGTAGCACATATATCGGACGTACGAAGAAGCAATTGATAAGCAGAATCCAGCAACATTTGCCACAGAAATTGATTAACAAAGGCTTGCCACCGTCAGGAAAATCAGCTATTTCCGATCATATATTGGCAACGGGGCACCCTGTCAATTCGACCAATTTCACAATTCTACATAAAGCAAAATCAGAAAAATTATTATTTATCTACGAAGCCCTTTACATAAAACAACAAGCACCTGACCTTAACATTCAAAAGTTTCATCAGCATGATATCCTTATCGACTGGCCAAGAATAACAAAATTCAACAACAATCTACTAGTATCCAGCCAAGAACCATTAGGCCCTCTACTAGAATCAACAAACGTACAATCAGATTGGCAACAATGTGAAGTGGAAATAACAGAGGCGCATACGATGACAGAAGTCTCCAAACAATGTGAGCGTTTAACATTGCAATCAACATTAGCGTTGTTACCAAGCAAAAATAGCAATCTTGCGCAGCGGGGTGAAACGATCAATTATACTGGGAAAAATAGCACATGTGCATGTAACAGTGAACAATTTGCACAAATGGCTAACTCTCAAGATACCAATACAATAATGAAAAGATCTCATACATCACTTCGCAATACTGCGAGAATGACCTTTACATACAAACGCGCATACACAACACAAACACAAACACATACCTCACCTACTAGTCAAAAATAAAAGAAACAGTAATAGTCAGATTTGTCACCAAAAACCTGTAATTCTTTCTTAAAATGTATAAATATGTATGATTGTAAGAGACGTTTAGTATTCACAGAAATAAATGGCCATTATCCTCTTAGTTATTTGTGTTTTCCTAATTATAAGAATACTGTGTTAATTAAAACAGCATGGATATCATAAATATATATATATATATATATATATATATATATATATATATATATATATATATATATATATATATATACGACGTTACTAGATGTGCGAGCCGCATATCTGATTTTCCTTTGCTTACATATCTTCTACAGTTTGACCCTCGAAAGTCAGTTTTCCATCATGCTTTGGTGATTATCAGTGAAATGTCGAAACACGTGAGTACGTATGCCTGATGATAGCTTTTTCATGTTTTGCGACAGGTTAAATATAGTGCGTTTGGTGTTTACTTCAAACTGCCATACTTCATTTTAAAAATTGGTATCCTCAATTATTGTTTAATTTTATAACTTTTGCAAGTGAGCTGTATTCTTCAAAGTTCATTTATTTGACTGCATGTATATTGTGCACTCGATAATACACAAAAATTCGGCATCCAAAATTTCCAGTCCAGTAAAATATGTATGAAATTACTAGGAGTGAGAACCGCATATGTAATTTTGCCATCCAAGAAAATATATGGCAAATTAATCATCGTTAGTCAGTTTTACAACTTAGTCTGATGATGATAATGGAAGTTTGAAACGCATCAGTACGTGTTACTGACAATAGTTCTGCTATGTTGTTCGACGACCGGTTACGCAGGTGGGATTTGAGTTTACTTCAAGCTTACAAACTTGCTCTAACGAATTGTTACCACCATCCGCGCAATAAATGATTGTTTAAATTCATAATATATATATATATATATATATATATATATATTTATATATATATATATATATATATATATATATATTTATAAACTGAGTGTATCACTTTGAAGGTAATTAAAATTTGGAAGTCGACTGCAGGCCTTAGATCATATATATTTTGTCCGTATGAACTAAACATTGCATTAATTAACAAAGATTAACCACCCAAAAGATCGGTTTTTCCTTAATCAGAACTTCTCACGAATTCTCTATAAATACTAGACATTTGCTATGAAGTGTAGGAGTCGGTCAGCTTCGCCAACCGTACCGCGTACTGAATTAAATTTGAAGCCATATACTTATGTCTCTGTTTAGCCTTTGTTTCAGGTGGGTTATAAGAACAAATCTTAGGTGGATAGTTTGATTTTCAGTTCTCAAGAGATTCCAGAGAGCTTAAAAATAAAGCGTTCGTCTAACGGGACACGTCGGATGGTATATATAGGCATCAAATTGCTAATATTATTAGGCAAAGGTAATTAATGGGTCAGGTGCTTATATCAAGACCGCAACCTTGATAATAAAATTTTAACACCGCCCGCGCAACCAATTTCCCTCTAATGATATAGTGTGGCTTAATTTGAAAGGATCTAAACGTCGAAGAATATGATAGTCTCAATATGATTATGGGTAGTCATAGGTAGATGTGTATATTTGTTAAACGAACACTAAATTTGGTTAATAGTAAGTTATGCTAATGCTTATAAGATAATGAATTGCCGAAGAAAATAGTTACTTTTTAAAATATTATTGTGTCATTAGTGTTAGTATTTGTACGACTATCAAAAAGGTCTAAGGAATACCATGGTAACGAATAGTCAGAACGTTAGAACAACGTTAATAAGATTTTAAATTATATGAAGACAAACATATTTAATAAAATTGCTTTCCGGTCTATGAGTTCAGTGTCACAAACGCCAGTATTCCGTGAAAAATGTAGGTATATGATTTGTGCACATAATCACTATAAATAGTTTGTCCAATAATTTCTTACTCTGAAGTGTCAAAATTTTTAAACGTTTGTACGAAAAGCTAGCGTTTAAAGAAAACAAAGTACTCTATTGTTAAAATCATAAATTAGTTAAGCGTGACCCTTCCAAAAGATAGTTCAATTCAGAATTTGACGACAAATAAAGAGAACGATATGGGCTACTGCGTGAAAGATCAAACAGAAAGTAATAACAATCAGATTTTACATTCCAACTAATATGAACATTTATTTGCTCCTGATTTAATTATTTACTTGTTGCTGGTTCATTTTGTCCATCTGTCACAGTTGTGATGAGAATAATCATGAGGATGAAGCTCAAACAAGTCGGATTATAATGCCTGAAATTAAGTCTAAAATTGGGATCCCAGTTAATGCATGAAATATTTCGTTTAAAAATTAAATAATGGAATTTCTTGATATACATAAATTTTGACATTTACAGTGCTATTTCATCGATTATACCTATTATACATTTATGAAATTAAGATAAGTTTAACATTTGTTTGCGGCAATCGACTTTGCGAATTTTTACTTTGAGTTATTCTGCGTCTAGTCGACAATAAGTAATGAAGAATTATTGAAATGAAGCACTTTTTACGACTTACATTAGACTTATGCAAGTAATAAACCTGGAAGCAAATAAAACGCGCTTAGAATTCGACTTATTACTATTGACAATATCAAAACAGATATGAATTATACAAACCGTATCAATTTCTCATGACTTTTCTGCATAGAAAACAGTTCAATTACACGGTTGTACGTATGGGCCTTAGCGAGATTAGTCAGAGATTAGTTTATATAAGACAAGGAGGAAAGGCAGCATTTAGCACGAGCCAAATTATTAAACCCATTGTAGTTGGGGCTTTGTTTTTACGGACAGTTTAGTACTGGGACGTGGCGCCTCGCCTCAATGATTGTTGATTTCAAATAATATACATACATTTATGCAGTAAGCCTCACACACAATGTAACAAATTAGTTGAACTAGGCACAGAGCGTTATACCATTTATTGAGCACGCTGAAAATCTATAATCTCATGTTCACATACGTTTCGAGCTAACTGGTGAATTTTGAGTGTGAGCCGGCACTGAGCTCATGCACATTAGGTAATTAATCAAGTATACTGAAGTGACTCTAGGTAAAATCGTTTATAATTATGTTCAATAATTACGTAGAAGAGACCACCAAATATAAGGATTTTAGAAATGCCACTTGAAGGCCAACATACCAAGGACAGTACGTAACAAGGCTATTAAGATAACCAAGGACACGATATTCTATGTAGGTAAAATTTCACCAAAAGTTAGAACAACAAACATGCTGCACATTAGATAACCCAGAATACCATTTAGCAGTAATTGTTTACGCGAGTAGTGATAACAATTCTTTAAATCAAGTTTGTGAGCTTGATGTAAACACCAATATTTTTGTATTTAACCAGTTGGCGAACAACACAGTTTTTTTATGTTCATGACTGCATAGAAATTGTGCAGTCGACATTAACAGTCTAGTTCAATGTATGCGAGACTGCTAGAGATGAGAGCCGCATATCCAAATTTGATTTCCATATATATTCAATGCGGTTTGATCCGCAATAGTCAGTTTTCTGTCGTACTCTGATGATAATCATGAAAGGTCGAAACACGTCAGTGCGTTGCGACTGGCGGTAGCTTTGTTTTGTTGTTCAACGACTGGTTAAATACAAAGTAATTGGTGTTTACTTCAGGCTCGCAAAAATGATTTAAAGAACCCAGAATACCCTTCTGTTTTGATCTACGTTGACACCAGTTCTTTAATTTCACTGGTACTGGCGATATCATTTACTAAATGTATGATAGTTATATATTATTTGTTGAGCAGAAAATTTTTAAATATATATATATATATATATATATACAAATATATATATATATATATATATATATATATATATATATATTATACATAAATATGAGGATAGTATGTGGTTATAAAAATATTAGCGATATAAAACCATCATTACGTAAGTTATCAACTGAAATTTATGAAATAGAAAATTTTAGCTCTGATTTGGCATCAGGAATCATGCAAACTTATTCATATATTATCAACAAGGATTAAATCAATATTGTCCTTAAATTTCGTTTGCTAACTTACGAAACTTTATGTTTATAACAATTAAATTTATATTATTTTTCATTCAGTTAAATCTAAATATTTAATTATAGAGCGATCAAAATGCATTCAGTAGACCGTTTTGGCTCTTATTAGGACCTCTTCAAGCATGGTCTAGAATTTGCCACGGTCATGATACGAATCGGGAAATATTTGCTCCGGGGTCTGAGATTCTATCCTCTCCCTGAAGCCCGCCGCTTACTTCGCGCAATTAAAAGTTTTATAACAAATTATGCCCCTGATCTATTGGTACGTGATGTAATGCCTTGCTTATAATACCAAATATATATAATTAATGTACTACGATGAGACTTAAAATCAACATGATTTTTCCAAATTTCATTGTTCCAATTTTGTAAAGCCAGATCAGAAGTGGCTGGTTAGAGCTCCAGACCTTAAAATATTCCAAATTGTTTCCATCTGAACGAAAGTTTAAGCAGAAGCATAAGTTGGCATATGACTTAATACGTATTACGCAGAACGCGCGGCGCAATGGAAATTGCCTAAGGCGCTAAATCAAATGTGCCCTGGTTCATGTGCCAACCGTGAGAAATTCGGGCCGTTTATTGAAATTTTGCTAATTAGTATGAAACCGGTCTTCTGGGTGAATTGCCTTTGCCACCTACCTGTTGCAATGTTTAATTCAAATTAACAAAATTTATACAACAAAAATTCTATCATCAAACTTCCTATATATATATATATATATATATATATATATATATATATATATATATATATATTGAAGAAGCAGCATACATATTACAATAAAACGGAGGACTGGATAATTCAAAGATGGTTTATAATTTACCAATGATTTTGTTAGTATAATGCACAAGTTACTTGCAACTTTCAATGCAAATATTTTGAGGAATCAGTAAATGCGCGAGTGTTGTTAAAATTTGTTTGTAGCACATTTCTCTATTTGAACAAACAGCAAATGTAATCCTCGATAGTCAGTTATCCGTCGTACTCTGATGATGATCATGAAAGTTCGAAAAGCGTCAATGCGTTGTGGCTGGCGGTAGTTCTGATATGTTGTTCGACGACCGGTTAAATACAATGAGATTGGTGTTTAGTTCAAGCTCGCAAACTTGATTTAAAGAATGTAATTGGCTGTTGTTATCAAAAGCATTAATTTTTGTGCATGAAACCAAAATACTTTATTCAAACATACAATAGAGCTCATACTTCTTCTCTTTCAGCTAGAAAGTTAGCTATGAAGACCACTATTGTTCTGCTTACAATGAAAAGATTAATGCAATTAATATTATTAGCTATTTGTTAGACCCAAAATTCCAACTAACCATCCACAATCTGTCATTATAGAACAGTTACCATGCGACATGTGAAAATGTATTGAAATGAACATTTAAATAATTAAAAGAACATTGGTTGTGCGGGCGGTGATAAAAATTACTTTAATCAAGTTTACAATCTTGATATAAACACCAATCCCATTATATTTATAATTTAGTCAGTAAAAATTCAACATTGCAAATTGCAGAAAAGACGATTCATTCAGTAGACCGGTTTCTTCCTTATTGAGAATTCTGCACGTAATGTTCAGAATTTGCCGAGGACAGGATCAATTGCATTTTATACATTTTATAATACTTAGATTATAGGGGAAAATGTAAGTTTACAATGTGACTAGTGTAGACTATTTCCGCTTTTATTGGGACTCATGAAGTGTTTATTATAATTGCCACTGGTGTGACACAAACCGGAACATATTTCCTTCAGAATTATCTATGACCCACCAATCTACGCACTACACGTAACGCATAATTTAAATCGTAATTGCTATTCTATCAAATACATTCAAACATCCATATATATAAAAGGTATTTACTCGAATTATGAAAGTGGTTTCACTTTGTCTCAGAATTTGTTTCAATCCCTACTTCATATGTTTAATATAATAAAACCTCAGATGGTTAAAACCATAATAAGTAATTAAATTATTAAAAAATGCTGCAAGGGACAAATGAAACAGCAGATCATGCTCAATGAAAAACGAGTTCAGCGATAGCCAGTCAAAAGAAGACTGACGTATTGAAAATCAATTTTTAACCCTAATCTATTATTTAAACGGAACATTGATGCTGTAGCAACAAGTTCGATTAAACATTTTTTAATGTAAAATGAGTTCTCTATTATCTCATATTCAAAAACACAAGCAATATTATATGTTGCAAAGGTAACTCAGCAGAGCACAGCATTTATTGCGTGGCTAAAGACTAACTGAGGGTCGATTCTAATGTTTTAATTTGTAAACAACATAAAAGAGTCGGTTGCATTTTGGTTATCAGTTGTTTATTAAAAATACTTCTTTTAATAAGTGTACATCTGTTGCTGTACTATCTTCTACATGCTTGAATATATACCACATAATGAAAATATAGATTTGGAGTAAAGTTTCAGCTCTGATCGACTGATGGGTGCCTAGGTGTAGTTTTCGATCAAGAAGACTCAACTCGATTAATCGAAAATGAGGGCGAATTGACATAACCAAACTGTAGCTATGACTGCCTGTTAGCATGAATCCGGTAACGAAAGCTTTGGTGTACAATCAATTTCAAGATTTGACTTTGGTTACAGCAAAATCTTATCACCTTTTGAATAAATTTCAAGTTGTGAATCTTAATTTAAACGTCTTTGGAATAGCTGTAAACTTTTTGGCATTTCTAGCACAAAATTGAAAATTTTTGTGTTAAATTCTATCCGGTGGACTGCGAATGCGTTTGTCCGAGCTTATACTTAATAGCAGACAATCGGCCGACTAAACCAGAAGAATGAATGACGAGATGAAACGCATTCTTCGCGTCATCTGCCTTGATATATTTGTCAATGAATAGAATTTACCTTTACGATGTACTTTTATAGATATAGTGATACGAATTCGTTATTTACGCTAGGTAGAGAAAATCTGTTTTGGATGCAATCGAAGCAAAATTAGCTTTTATTGTAGATGAAATATCTACCTAATGCATTGCATTTCTTAGTTTGAGATTTTCATTCTTGCCTTACTGAAAATTAAAGAGAACATTCGAATTCCAATCATTTGAATTATCTTAAAATTCATTAGCCTTGCTACTACCCCTACGGACCAGAAAAATATCATCAAAATATTGGACGGAAGGTTTTCCATTCTCGAATAGGTCTGAATTACTTTTTTCCAACATTCACATAAACACATTGAACATATATATATATATATATAGCAGAAATAATATCAAGAATACTTATTGGGTTGTATAGTTTTCCATTGGCATTAAAATGTATTTCAGAATGACATAATTTGGTTAATAAAATAAACAATTATTGATTGCGCCGATAGTGGTAACAATTCTTGAAATCAATTTTCCAAGCTTGAAGTAGACACCAATCCCAATATATTTAACCAGTCATTGATCAACATAGCAAGACAATTGTCTGAAGGAAATTTTGCTATTTTGTTGGACGCCTGTTTTAATAAATTGGGAGTGGTGTTTCCACCAAGCTCGCAAGCTTGGTTTTAAAGAATCAATATGTTACTGGTTCTTTATCTTATTAATCTAATTTCATATTTTGGTGATTGACCCGGGCCAAGTAAAAATGAAGCCAATAAAGCGTAAAATCATCGAACATCAATGGAGCAAATATAAATATTTTAAACTTTCATATTTTCGCCTAATTAACACACAGAAAACCAAATTACAATCTCTACCATAATGAGTTATTTTTTTATATAACTGATAAGGTAGTGATATATTTTGTAACTGTAAGTTTTGGAACACTTATTGGAACATAGTGCGTTTCAAATGATCAATGGATTTATAGGGCATTGCTAGAATATAATTTCCAACTATTCGATTTACGACAGGTCTTATTATTTTTGTGTTTGTTGTGTACTATATGAATAATGATAATTAAGTCAATATGGCTTTTGCGTCTTTTCCGCTGCATCACCTTCACTGTGAAGTAAAAATTGCAGGCCAGAAGTCAATTTATTTACTTAAAAACTGTCACAGCCATGGCCATGTATGCCAAACTTAAATTGGTCTATGGACTTAGATTCACTCAGATGGTGGATATTTTCTAACTTTAACTTAAAGTGCTTCTGATAGAAAAAGTGGCACAATTGTATTTGTCAATATATATTTATTCTCACAAAAGCAGAAATCTACTTTTATATATGTGATAATCTGATAAACAGATAACTGGATTGAGAGTTAATTAACTTGTAACACGCGGCTCCGCGTTACAACCCAACGAAGTTCAATTTTGACAAATATAGTTCTCCTTAAGATCAAATAGTCTAATTCTGGTTTTACACAATATTTCTCTTAACTGTGATTTTAGTGACAACCTCTGTTAGTTTCAAGCAGTTGTAACTGAGATTTCTTGAACTGCAAATTTAATTGTAATTAATAGGGTTTTGTTAAATAATAATAGACACCCGCGCGCAATACGCTGGTAACATGCAATGGATTTAGGTGACTTAACGCGCAAACCCAGGGTTTACTTGTTTTGTATGCCTTAACCATTTTTACATAACTACTAACAGTTATTAAGACTCTCCTGATCTATATCTTAGGTATTTCTCAATCATTTATGTGATTTAACACTCAAAACCTAGCATACAATCGACTAATTATTTGTGGTGCTTATTGTGACTACTTTTACACGATTTTTTCTTTGTTTAATTACATTTTGATTAATAAAACTATGACTAGATGCTGTGGCCTTCTCATATCACCCTTCGAGAAAGGGACACGGAATAAGCATGAACGCCGATTATAATAATAGCTACCAGATATTACGTAGGAAGATAATTTCGCACTAAATAGTCAACTAGCTCGCAGAACCTCTTACATTAGCTACAAAACCTCCTACAAACTAATATGTGAAAATCAGGTAGTTAAGTTGATATTTGCATTTCATTTTCATGGTTGTACTCAATTTATTCAAAATGAATGTAATATATTTTGTTTAAAATAGATATACATAATACATAGAAGCGCTGTTGCTCAATTTAATCAGAAGACTTGCTGGAAAAAATAATTTTTAGAAGCTTATTTCATTAGTGATAATTGGTCATGATTAAGGAGATAGTTTATGATTTTGGCGTTAAAACTAAAGCATGGTTTTTATTAAATTTGTGTTTTCGTAGACCTGAATTAGTTTCCTAGCAATATTTTACTTGCCTTGTCTTAGCGAGAACGATATCCCGGTTAAGAGGGTATTCTCGCTTATTGCTGCGGTATGAGCTTTAGTGTCAGTAAAAGATTGTGAATGAAGACATCAGCTCTCTCTTTAAATGCGCTTCCATTGCGGTCTATATCAATGCGAAATATTCTTTCATATATTTGCAGCATAACATATTTCTTGACCTATAATTACTATGCCTGGAATATCTAAGGCAAGTACTGCTTTGAGTTTCTCGCTAAGAAGCATGTTTGTACTGATAAAATTTGACAACGGGCTTTATTATAAGACATCGTTTATAGCCAAGAACACATTTTCTAACGCATGGATATCATTATTGGTTACAATAGTTATTAAACAATAAAATTTTAAGAAACGCCTTTGTCCATGACGTAGTAAATATAGTATCAGGATTTGAAACGACAGTGTTAAATTGAATTAGTGATAGTTCTTATTCACCTTGAAATAAATATATCCAATAATCAATTCAGCCAGAGTTTAAGTAAAAATAAAATGATTTCGAATATGAAATCTGACAAATACTCTTTTAAGAGACTAAGGATCAACAGATTTATTGAAAACCTGTTAGACAAAGTAATTTGGTATGAAGATGGCGTTTTATTTATTCTGTAGTTACATTTCTTGCTTAACTTGCTGTTAACTGGTAAATTAATTATTTTAAAACAATCTGAGGCTATTTAATACGCAAGGAAGTATATTGAATCTAGCGAGAACCGCGCAGTTTGCTACATTTTACCTAGGAATAACGCAAAGTTTCAAACGTAACAGTTCATAACAGCTTATTTTAATGCAAATTTGTTTAACGTGATAGAAATGCATTTAGACAATCAGACAGCGCTTTATTTCATTTAATATTTTAAAGATTTACTCAATCAAATTTCCAGGAAAGGCATTAGATAATAAATCATTTTTCAATTTAATTAACCCATTATCTGTTTGCTATTGAAAAAACAATCTTTCATTTATTAAATATATTTAAGCTTAGTTCCACAGTTGTTTTTAATAATTTAGGGACTGGTTATTCATGATTCAAAAGAATATTATAATTCAATGAGAAATTTAAGATCGGACTGCTTTCTACTCAAGGTAGCGCATTTTCCTTTACCAACAAATAAATACAGTTTTAATTTTGTCATTAAAATATTATTTATCAATATGCCATTATATATCTCTAGTTAACTAAAGTAGGCCGATTTACTAGAGTGTTAAAAATTGGATAAAAGGAAGTATGCGTAAATAACTGCGCAACACATCGCATACATTACATCGTCTTTCCTTTTAAATACTCAAATTCATGTACTCAAATTCATATATCATTTTAATTAATTTCGCGTATTCTCGATTTCTTGTCGAATCGTCATTTTTAAAACTGATATATATATATATATATATATATATATATATATATATTTAATTTTAGAAAATAAAACATATAGCCAACGTGTATATTTATCTTTATATATATATATATATATATATATATATATATATAAATATAGTTCTATTATGTCAGCGGGGACATACGCTTGTAGTTCACTCTATTTATTATTCTGTACTAAAAATTAAGTTAAAGTAGTTTTGGTATTTTATTGAAACTTTTTAAATGATACATAGGCACATTTGAATTATGACAGTGTAGAGCAAAGCTGATAGTTAGCTCTCAATTTAGACAAAATTCGATTTCCTGAAATTCTGGCAAATAACGGTTGAACTTCAGCCACTTTAGGCACATAATCAAAATTTGACGTCATCAGATATCTCGCGAGCTTGTCAGGTGCATTTGGCTTTGTTTTCAATTCAATTGGGCGATATGTATCTTTTGATGTACTCAACAACTTCTCTGTCTTATTTGCTGGACGTTTGTTTACACCGTCTTCGGCTGGTTTTCGTTCCAGTTGACTTTGGAATTGATGACTTGATTGCATGCGCTGTCGATAAGCGTTTCTACGCTCAACTAGTCCGAGGTGAATATTTTCTTTGGAGGGAGCTCGGTTAAATTTACTCTAATTATGTAAAGAAGGTCAATATTGAAAATAAACATTGTTTTAGTTTTTTTTAAGAAGCATATCTTCTTGAAGATATTTTACTATTTATACTTATAGAGTCCAAACACATATTTACTGGTATTCTGGTCTTCGAGAAAGTCAATAAACTCTAACCAATGTTCAATAAATATACTTTATACTTAGAATACATTTGAGAATTTAATTACGATTTTTTTGTTTGATTGACGTTCAATCCAACTCACTGTCTAAAGTAGAAATATGTAGATATTTACCATAAGGACGCAAGTTCTGGGAATACAATGAAATAACAATTTGCGTTTAATCACATTACGCAATTCGAGTTTAATTCAAGTCACATATCATAACTGAACTACGTTGCTGTGGTTGCTTCGAATGTCGTCCTCACGATAGTCATTTATACTGAGGTCAAATCTTCGACATACGTTGTTGCGGAGATTTTTACTAAGTTCGTTTTAGTCAGACTAGTCTTCTTCTTTGTAGTCGTTGCCACGGTGGTCTTTTCCAAGTTTGCCAACGCAAAGTATATTGACGTTATCATGGCCGTCACCACGTTGTCTTAGCCTTGTTCGTTGTCACCACAATCCTGAAATCCATTGTGGTCGACACAACGATGGCTGTTGTTGCAGTAGTCATCAGCAAGATTTCTATTTGCCTGTGTCCACGAAGGTCGTCACCAATGTGGCTGATGCCAGTGGTCGTTGCGACAGTAGCAGTCGCCAAGGTTCTTATCATTAAAGTTAATTTCGCCGCAATTTTGCTTTCAATGTAGTCGCCGCAGCTAACTTTGTATAATGTCCGTCTTCAAGATTATTGTTGTCACTTTATTTCTCATTGCGATCTTCATTTTATTTTCGATCGTCACAAATGAGTTCGTCACCTCAATTATTTTGTCGACCGTGGTCGCTTCTGCTTTTGTTATCACCAGTTCGGCTGTTGCCGGGGTTTACGAAATAATTATGGTCGATCCAAAGGATATTCTCAATAACTTTGACCTCACTATTGTATTTGTCTGAATTAAATTGCACCTCGTTAGTTTTTGCCACGATGGTAATCAACACAATTGTATTCACCAAGATGAACATTGTCACAAATACATCCGTAAATTAATTTTGAAATATAATGAAACAACTGCTGACGGCGGAAAGCGCGTTGATGAGGGTAACATGGAGCAGATAAACGATTAATTGAAATAAATTCGTCAAATAATTGATATTTAATTATAAACATATTCATCGGTTGAATAAAACTTGATTGTTTGTGTTTCTGCTTTTCATGGGTGATTATTCTTTACCTATTTCTGGGTACCTTTATCCGTTCACAGCTCATCATACAAAATTAAATCAGATGAAAATAGCTTTATTATCAAAGGTAACCGAGTAGCTTTTAACAGGCAATGTTAGACATATGCGTCCAATCCATTAAGCCTTTCCTGACAAGAATAATTAATCATTCACAATATATGTCTTATAAAAAAGGTGGCAGTAATTTAATGAGACGACATATCATTTGTTCAAGCTGAAATACCGAAATTCTATTTATGCAGGCAGAAATATCGTATATGCATTGAGCAATTGGTGCATATTGGTTAATAAATATGTTCCTTTCTTTATTGTAAATCATCTCATCCATACAGATTTCGTTTACTTTAGTTTAATGAAATATTTGCATATGTGAGTTCTAAAGAGGAAAACAAAACGTATGTTTCTTTTGTATCCAAATTTTATTTCTATTTTTGCTCATGAAAACGGCTCTAAGCATGACATAATGCCGAAATCGATGGAATTATATTGACTGACGGAATATAATTGTTGTATATATTAACCATTTTCTATTCGATTAATATATTATATTGGATGATTTGAAAAATATTTGACATAGAAATAATAACTCTGCTGAAAATCAGGATATTCAGAAGGGAATTCTATTATACATTAGGCCACTGTCACCTAAATTCTGCATGCAAAGTTACTCAACAAATTAACTAACCTCAATACTAACAAATCTTTTCTAATAGTGGCAATAGTGCTGAGTCAAACAAAATCAGAGTGGCTAGATGACACTGATATACTACTGTTAGGAATAGGTTTTACAACCTGATATATTAGATAAAAGTTATCTTATCGCAACGAATAAATGTTTTGCATATATATATATATATATATATATATATATATATATATATATATATATATATAATAATTCATACAAAGCTTTGCATAAGATAAATTAAATTTATCTAGTATACCAGTTTTCTAATTCCATTACGCCACTCAAGTTGTGCATACATACAATTTTTATTTGTACACCAAACTGTACTATTTTTGTCAGTCTTTCCTTCAGGTAGATCCTGTGTATTATAAAAAAGAAAAAATGTCACTTTTGGAAATTAATGTGTAATGAATTTTTATTGGTAGAATTTGTATTACATATACGTTTTCAGTATAAAATAAACGTTGCATAATATAGCAAATGAACCCCAATTATTAAACAGGCGATCATTCTGGAAACTACATAATTTAATATAAGTTCTCTCAATGGTATGGATTCTGCTTTATAAGGACAGATCATTGAATGGCTCTTTGACAATTTGGATTTAAATCGATACTTTATAGGACGAAACTTAGCACAAAATTGTCCAAAGACTTAAGTTGGTAAATAAATGAAAAAAGGCAAGTAGTACGTTGCTTAGGTGGCACAGTGAGTCAGCTGCAGTACACTAAATCAACTACTCTGTTTATGGCAATTGCAGCAAGTACTTGATTAATGTCCAGTAAAGACCAAACCAGACTACTTATTAAACAACATTTGCTATTTGATGCAATTTGTAGTTTACTCTGACAATATATATATATATATATATATATATATATATATATATATATATATATATACTTTAAAAAATTTACCTGGTACTCGCTGTTGCAGCCAAGCGGGAATAGATAATTGTTTTTTGATGTTGTTGGTAATGGACCTGGCCAAGTCCAGCCTTCTCGTGGTTGATTGGACCGCTCCATACAATACGCTGTTTTAACAAATTCGAGGGGTCTTGGCCATCTTTCTATCCGTCCAATTAAAGTTGATAGATCTTCATCTTTTTTCAATTCTTGTCTAAACGGTTCTTTCGGCCGCTCACTTACAACGATTGTTAATGCGCAGTCTCTCTTGCTTGTAGCAGGTAACTTCTCCGCAGTTCCAATTATACTATCCGGGTTCCTTCCAGCGGCTACACGATTAAAAGTTGTGCAAATATTATTGGTTTTAATGTCGACTTCTTGGGTTAAATTCGCTGATTTGACTGGGCAACGAAGTCGCTTGTATTGTTGGTAACGCCCACCGTCATTCAAAGGGAGTCCCGCTGCTTTCTGGTTAGCAACGTTTCTGCAAAGATTTTTGTTTTGACAGTCATTGAGAGCACACTGTGTAACACTTCTAAACATTTTTTCTGTAAGAAAATTATAAACAAATGTGTCTTGCGTAATATTCTTTTATTTGCTAAGCTATATGTTTATTAATTATGCTCTCTCTCTCTCTCTCGCTTTTTGTAGAATTATATGTTTTACTGCCACTACATTTACTCAGGTGGCATAGTGTCTGACTTGTAAAGACAACTCAGCCAGGACTTTTGCATGTTAGGTCCAAATCATTTTTCAATAGAATCCACCTATAGAAAATTTTGATCGAACGAAAATAAGCTGCTTACGAATAGCTTTAAAATCAAGCATTTCCCTATCCAATTATCGGATTTTATTTATCCTATTTCAAAGTATCTTTTAACTATCCTGAAGAGTTTATCGGCTAGAAGCCCTACTTATTATGTAGTGTTTCATTAATTTATGTGATTTTTTGAACGCATGCCTCTAGACAAACTTAAGAAGACTGGAAAACACTTGCTTTGCGACATCCAAATAATTAAGCAAATATTTTAGGAGGTTTGTCGCTAATGCAAGATGTTTTGCGGGGTAGCTACATAATTGGTGATGCTATACCATTCCTACAAATACCTGGTAGCTGCTTTTGCGACCTGTGCTTATGATTAGTCCCCGACATTTTTCCAATGCGTGACGTGAGAAGGCTAGGTCGAATCATCATACGTATATTGTACACAATGTGACAAAGAAAAATTCACAGTTAGTCCAAATTGACCGTGCTCTATACGGCAAAAAAACGATATAGTGTCTACACAAGTAATTATCAATTCATAGTTAAACAAAACGGACCGTGCTCTAGATGGCAACAAAAAAAAATATTGTCAACACGAGTAATTATCAATTCACAGTTAAACAAACATCTGAATCGTGATGAATACATGTAAATGATTGAAAATATATGATGATATAAATAAAGTCACTGGAAAATATTGTCACTGATAATTGATGGATAAAAATCATATAAAAACAGTCTTGAAAAAACATCACAAATAACTAATCCACTGTTTGCTAGGGTTTTAAATTATTTAATTATAATAATCCATTGTACTCTGAAACGCTGATACGTAGAATCATATAAGAACAGTAAATTACTTGCTTAAACTGAGAATAATTCAAAGAAAAGAGTAATTCCACAATGGAACTATAATTCACCGCATGTTCCCTGCGTATTGCGCGCGGGTGTGAATATTTATTAAACAAAACCCTATTAATAAAAAATAAAATTGCAGTTCAAGAAATCTCAATTAAAACTACTTGAAACTAAGAGAGATTGTTTCTAAAATCACAGTTAAGAGCATTATTGTGTAAAAACAGAGTTAGATTATTTGACCTTAAAGAGCACTATATTTGTCAAAATTGAACATCGTTGGGTTATAACGCGGAGCCGCGTGTTACAATATATCAAAATACTTATCTAATAAAAGCCTCATAGCGTTTACTGGTGTTTTTACTTGTTCACGTTACAGATAGGCGTAAAATTATTCTCCTCGGCAGGCGACTGAAGAAATAAGCAGTCTTAATTTCTAACTAGTAGGGCTTAAGCATAATTCAACAGCACATAACGGGGATGAATTAGGTATGCTCAAAAGTAATGAATCAGAAGACAAACTAGAACTGATAAATTATTGCCAGTAAAATTAGGCGAGTTTTCTAAAAAAAAATAGTATTTTGAATACATTTGAACTATAATAGGGTCAATACAAATAAAAAATCGTTAATTTGAGGCTGGTTTATTTGCTCGGTCTGGTACTGTATCTGATTTTTTGTAAACTTTCCTTACAGCATTTAATGCGTCAGACTGCCTATAGACTAAATATGATGAAATTTGATAAGAAAATCATCCAGAAAAATAACGCCTTTATCTATTTGTCTTATGCTCAAAATAACCTAAGATTTAAAGACAGTTCAAATTTTAGAGCATAACTTTGCTCTTGCTTACAAACAGGACAGTATTTGTAATGACAGAGAGTAAGGCTCCAGCCTGAAAGAATCTTCGTGCAAAAAAATCACTGAAAATTAAAATTACGCGGGAGTTAATAGTTATTATTTAAATGATGTCTGTGTACTTGAGGCTGAAACCAATAAAATTCGTTTCACTTAACTCCAAGCATAACTCCAATCATTCTTATATTCAAGAAATTTTGACTATCCCTAATAATTTTCTGAATTCAGCGACAATTCAACTGAAATGTGTATATCAACAATGAATATAAAACGCATTGGAAAACAAAAGGTGATTCTAGCTGTTGGTAATCATATAAATATTTTACCAGTCAATTTTTAATTGAACTCTGTTGACAAATGGAAAATGTCAAAACGAGGTAGTACTTTATTTTCTTTGTTGCGCGACCTGCCACTAGATTGGAATCGAAGTACATCTGAAGCTTACAAACTTAGTTTAGTGCATTCAATCATTCCTTACCTAAATAGTATGTGCAAATATGGCGAAATTCAAAAAAATATCTTAGTTACTGCATAGAATCTTATCTAGAAAAATATATGCAGAAAACAGTAAATTTTAAATGCAAATTTAATAAATTTCTATTAGACAGCTTGTTGTCAAGAAACAATTTAAAGGAATGAAATGAGTGTTTGGAATTTAAATTGCGAAACCAATCACATATTGAAGAGTACACTTAGGATAACAGAGGTATATGCAACAAAATTAAAACGACTTTTTCTTTTTGTCAGATCTCAACTCGATTGCAAAAGTAACGAAAAAAATTTTCGCACAACGAGAGCATGTTTATGCAACGAAAGAAGTTCGCACATATTTTTAAAAATAAACAGTTTAATTGCTTGTGCGTTTGTTTGAATGTGCGCGTATTTGAGTAAGTGCGTTTTCTGCTCGTTCTTTATATTTATACATTGTATGTTTTTGTCGAAAATTAATCCGCATTGCTTTGAAAATTTAAATATGTAAATGACCATATATTATACTCGAGCTGAGTGCTGACGAACTAAAGGAAAGGGCTCTATTAAATTTTGTGGTATATTTTTGTTTTAAACCAAATTTATGCTTCAATTCACCAATTATTTCTCTTTTAAAGTTATACTAGGTAAAAAAACTGGTTGAATTAAAAATAGTAGGTGTTTCATTGATGTCGACGAACTTGATTTAAATAATGCCACTATCACTGTGTCATTAGAGTAATACTAACATTTGCTGTGTATACTTTAAAAGTTAGAATCTGAAAATAGTAATGCTTCTAGATAGCAAATACGAAGTTTCATGTCTAACGAAGCATTACTTATAACCATTTCGATTATCTGTGAGAAATATAATAAAACCCATTAATGTTTTCAGTCTTAAAGTCATTCTGTCCCTGTTGATTAGCTGATTCAGTCAATTCAATGAATACTACCGCTGAGCATATCACATCAAATTCATGATTTACTATTTGAAAGTACGGCCAATCTGCCTGATCCGATTCTAAGCAAAAAAAACGCGATCTATTGTAAGACGAGACATAACATTTTCGTTATCGTCTACAAGCTTATGTTTATACTCATATTAAGGAGATTTGCCAAATGTTATTAGGTAATATCGTTCCATTAACGTAAAAAGAAACTAATTATATCTACAAAGTATGATACATATTTTGTTCGCTACTATTGGTCAGAGCCAATGATGTTTAAATCTCCAAGAAGAAAAAAAATTAAAGTCTATTAAACGGTTTGAAATTACAATAATTAATTTTAAAATTTAAATCCTATGAACGGCTGCAATAAAGTTTATTTTGTTACTTTAGCCAATTATGTGACACGTGATTTGCAATTTTCACCATTGATTTGTATATTATTTTATTAAACAATCATTGATTGCGTGGGCGGTGGTAAAAACTTTTAAAATAGAGTTTTCGAGTTTGATTTAAAGTTATATGTTTGACGTTTTTGCATAATTATACGTAGGAAAATATTAAAAAACAGCATCTTTTTCTACGTCTAATTTATTAATGCAAATTCAAATCAGTTATTTGATCGAATTTGGTTATGCCATAAATTTTTGCTTTCAAGAATTTCACGACATTTTAAAAATAATAATGGGTCCTTACTTTGCTTCAAATTATTAAATTTAGCAATCGTAACCTTTGCCTTTACAACAATTAATTGCGATCAAGACTAAAACAAAAATGGATATGTAATACACATATCTTTTACTGGGCTCATACAAGCCGCTTGTTCGCATTTTCGGCGTCAGAAAATCCTACCATAATATTAGGAAAACCTTTGAATTACCACTAGATAACATAAACTTAGTGTATGTCAATTGATTGTTGTAATACATTTTAGATTAATATTTGTTCAAATTTATGTTACTCAGTTTTGTTCTGATTCTGTATTTTGTTCTTCCGCGAGTTAATTTGCTATAGATAGTACAAGGGTAGTTAACTGGCACCTAACTTTATGCATAGGCTTGTGCTATATATTTCTCCATTTGGAATTCAGATATATTATTTAATTCTAGAATTAGAATACAAAACAACACATGTAATTCATCTCGCCAAAGCTTCAAATATTAATTCTCAATCTAGGTTTATTGTGATATTGCTAACAAATTATTTAATTTTTTGGCATAAATACTGGTCTCGGATGTGGGGCCATTAGTATTGCAAACGAAAATATGTAATGAAGTCAGTATGAAATGTTTACCTGGCCAGTTTGTCATATCAAATTCTCCGGACCATTACAAATACACCAGATATAGAGGGAATATTTCTACTCGGGAAAAGGAACTTGGAATTACAGAAGTTCTCACTAGGTAACAGAACTAGAGACATAGTAATATTTCAAATTGCACATTTTTGTTCAATATATCCTTGTATGGGTATAAACTTTGACAGCCCTAAATATGGCTGTGATCACATTATTTGTCATATAAAGGCGATATGGTGGATTTTGCCCTATGAAAATATTAGTGATTATCATTCATCCTTATATATGAATTTATAAATAAATATAGCCTTAAAACGATTTTATTAAAGCTGTTAATAGGTATTTTAAATTATACATTCGTGCTGCATATGTTCCTAAACTTAATAAATATAACCATAATCCCATTATTTGTCTTTAAAAATAATAAGCATGATCATCATTCATATTAGTATAAGCATGTTTAAATTATATACATTGCTAAAAGGATCTCATAAAAGCTTTTATTCTACATTTCAATTATATGGTCGTGCCATATATGCTTATGCATATTGCTAATTGTGAACAATGTTTATAATGGCCCTGGTCAAATAATTTGTTGTTTTGAAGAGGTACATTCAATTACTGGAAGTTGGCAATGGCGCGCATCCATGTATTACGACGAGAAAGAGACAGAAGCTGAATTGACACTGGTCATAGCACTACAGTCTTCTAACCAAGCAAATGCAACTATTTGCTTAAGAAGCGCTGTTATTACACATTGATAACTAGGCGTAGAAGACAAACTGTTAAGAAAATGTTGTCGCTTCAGTTAGCCATAAGTGAAAACAGGCTATTAAATCAGATAAAAATTGATTATTTTACGAAATTAAATCTTTTGTTCTTTTAAAATAGTGCGGGTGTCACTATATATTTAATAGAATTTTGCGTATACAGTACATCTTCTGTTCTAGATGCATTTACAAATTGTCTACATCTTGCAACATTCAGGGTTGACGGAGTTTGAAATTAATTTCAAATTTGTACAAATTTTATTTGTAATGGTCTTAATAGACTTTTTGTTCTCCATATTTTATTTTAGCAATTAACAAAAGAAAAATAATTTAAATTGATACCTAAAATGTTTACTGTTTTTGATGAGCAATTCCTATTTTATTGTGCTAAAGATCAATTGATGAATACCTATTGAATCTTTTGTATGAAGCATGCAGTAATTAATTAAACTACATTTGTTGGCTCAGGGAGAGAACGAATTAATTAAAATCTTTGCGGCATTGATGATGCTAGTCTACCACACACAAAAAACCGTGTATATTCTGAATCTGACGATCACATCGCGAAATTTAAAAATAACAACGTTCAATAGTCAAAGTCATTAGTTGCGGCTTTTGATCTCATCCTAATCGCAATCATTGTAGCTCTAAGATTTCCTAGAAATGATATCCACACTTGCACAAATCGATCAAGTGGACTGCACAGTTTGGTGCTCCAGATAGCATTTGAGCCTCATCCGTCCAATCGATGGACTTATTTGCCTCGTACGGTTCCAAAAGGCTAAACGTTGCACCGTGCATATCATTGATGTAGTTGCTATATTTTGTAGCGTCTCCTTTTTTGCTATCAAATAAATACCTCACAAATGCTGGGTTCGTTTCTTTCGGAGTATGGAGATAGTTTTCAGGTTTAGCATATTTCAAGTACTACGTAATTGTACACATCCGAAACTTATAGGCTGAATTCCTCTGACTAATTTATTTCAATTCATCAGTCACGCCTACAATGGTTATCGATTTAATTTTGTCATCAATGATCAAACAAAATTTAAAATTTTATAGATATATTATAATTGACAACAGAATCCGTTCAGTTTTGTAAATTTCTAAGTTAACTTTAGATATATCAGTTAACGAATTTTAGTTTTCAAATATACCAAACATTTAGTTAAATACTGATTGTTGCGAAGAACTAATATATATGCAAGTATGTATTAGGTTTTGCGAACCTAGTAACAAATTAGTTCAGTTGTGACCAGAAGGATAAACCAAAGGCAGCATGAACGGAAAGTATAATCTCATGCACATTCGTTTCGTGCTAACTGGCGACTCATCAGTAGGAGCCGGTATTACGCCCTTTAACCACTATATATTTGGTAGAAAAATGTGGAATAATAGGACGGTACAATCTCCTAGACGAATGTGTAAACCTGTAATAGTGAAGCTAACATACATCTGAAGTCAACTACAATACGACTTCAATGCTAACTCACACTATATAATATATATACCGAATCTGTAAAGGATACTAACACTATGGCTATTGTGTTAGTTACTGATACCTTTTTATGAAATCGATGAGTACCTGATACTAACACTATGGTTTCCGAGTCGGTACATGATACCAACCTGATGGATATAAATTTATGCTAAAGTTCACCCAAATTGAGAATTACAACAATTTCCAACACCTGTTACTCCAGTTAAACCATACACTCTGGCCTTCATCGATATCAGTTATCACATTTCGCGGTAAGCATGACATCATTCAATTCAATATATTACAGTTCAATACTATTTGTTGCGAAGAGCTAATATATATGCAAGTATGTATTAGGTTTTGCGAACCTAGTAACAAATTAGTTCAGCACAAAAGATTTCATTTGTCATACATTCAGTATAAATTTCAGGTAATTGCATTACTTAAATATATATAAGCAATGCAATATATATATATATATATATATATATATATATATATATATAATATAGTGCTATATATACATAGAAATAAACGTAGACATTTAAATATTGTAAAATGCACATTTTGACTGATGTAATTTAACCGTTGAAATTCTAATGTTCTTGTATGATATTCATGTATATATGGTGTATACACGTATATATATATATATATATATATATATATATATATATATATTTATATATATATATATATATATATAATGGATATAGATATTTATACAAGATGTGCTAAAAACCTACATGGTTGCTTATATTCTTATCTGTATATTTATAATATATAGCGTGTATTGTGCATACGAATTCTTACTCACCCGGATCAGTAGTTCTTTTTTCCTCATACCTGAGATCGCTCAGCTGACCGAACGGAAGAAAATCCACTGAGGTGATATGCATCCGACGTCGTGGCATGGCAGGCGAACAACTATATCTACCTCGAATATTCATTTTTGTACTTTGTTTATAATTCAACATTCCACAAATTCGTCATGGTGATATAGAATATTCAAACAAGTTTACTTCAACCCTAGACTTTATATCTTCTTCATTAATGCATATATAATTTACTAAATTCTCAAATGTCAAATGGCATATGCAGCAGTCTTGTGTCAAAAAAACCCTTGTTGTTAATGTTTAACTTGATTCTTGGATCACTATTCATTTTCATAAACAATTTGGTTACAAATTTGAAAGTAAGATGTATAAATATAATTATTACTGGCTTGAAAACGAGGTTTTGAAAGGAAGTCTTCTTCTTACTGAAAATTTATATCCTTAATTCAATAATGCTACTTTGGTTAAATTTATCAATTCACAGTTTAGAGTTGACTTAATATAACAACAAAATTTGACATAAGTTTTTTTGTTTTGTGAATAAGCATTCGAATACTGTGTTTGTGACTGATTTGTGTATATTTGCGTATAAAGGTACATCGTAAAAGTTTATACTTATTTGTACAGAAAAATAAGTAAACAAGTTACTAAATCTGATTTGTAGATAAATTCACTTTTGCGAACAATCTGCAGTGTTAGTCGTTAAATCTGTCTTTTAGTAACCTAAAAGTTTAAAATTCTCAAAATTTTCACTTATATTTTGAAAGTAAATTAAAGAACGGTAACTAACTCGCATAGGCAAATTAACGGATTAACGTATGGAACTCGCAAATGCAACAAAAAGATCAAATTCACTTAATTTAATTATCATTATTAATTACTCGTACGTAACGAAACGCAAAGATTTATATATTTTACTCAATGCATGAAATAAGAATGAATTCGGACTAAATTATTGGAATTAATGACTTTGTGTAAATCAATGAATAACTGTGGATATTATGAAATTATGAATGATATTTTCTTGCTTCTAATTGATTACCATTGCTGCATAGACGAACTTCTTAATATCTTAATTTAATTGAAATCTGCGCAAAATTTCAAGGTCTCTTAAATGTATACAAGTTCATTTGTTGCTTGTTTTAAGCATTCATTCCACACTATAATTAACGCCTGTCAAAATCTTTTAAAATTAGCACTTATTTACAATGCTTATTTGGATTAACACACAATTTATATACACATATATATATATACTCTCTATATATATATATATATATACTCTAAATCTAATAAATGTAAAATGTAACAACTTTCATCCATTTGCAATAACACAATTTGCTCGTAACACTCAGTACTAACCAAAATTGTGCAATCGTATACCAATAATAAATAGTGGTACCTGAAAACCATTTTACTATACAAATATGTCAGACCCTTAATTTGTAGGAAATTCTGAATATAGCATAATTAATTTTTGACAAGGTTAGCTGTTATGTGGACAACAATTGGTGCCACATTTCCGAAAGCATCCAAATTTCCTCCTTCCTATTTGAGAAACTTTGCCACTTTGAATGGAATGTTACTATAAAGGTTTTTTTTGGCTCAATTCAAGTTTCCTTTTTGTGTCTTGCTTAAATTATGGAATCAATTAATTGTAAAAAATAAAAGCGTAGACAATAACTTATTTTTAGCCAATTTTTCTTCATCCTCTAACTCAGGAATGATATTAATGTCAATCAGTGAATCACATGTCAAATATTTTGAGTTTAAGTAAAAAGAGTAAAGAATTTATAAATTAAATAATGTGTAGGATAAGATGTTATTTTCAATTTATTTTACCCGACTTACTATAAACTTTATGAGATACCAAACCTTTTCTTCATCTTGACCATTAAAACATCTATAAGTAAAATGTTCATATAATTTCATAATTCAAAACAAATTGAATTATGAAACAGGCAGAAATAGAAAAATATTAGATTTTCCGAACTATCACGAACATCATCTCTATTTCGGACTTAAATATTCTGGCATGTCTGTCCTGCTTATTTTATTCTGGCTTCAATATTTCTAATCGAACGCCTCATACTTTGCTATCATATTTCTTTTTTATGTACATTACAAGCAATGTTTGGTGAACCAAAATGAGCGGATTTTATAATATTATTCGATATTGATGACCTGTATTAACCATTCGAAATGAAATAAATGCTTAACGTTCCACGGTCTATCAAGTTATCTGCCAGCCGTCTGATCGATTGGCTCTTGCATTTTGATTTAAAACATAAGTGCGTACATAACCTATTAATTACAAGAGTTACTGAGTACTACAGTTTAAAACCAAGCGTAATATCGAATAGTTAAAACTTTGGCAATAGTGTAATATAAAATTACAAATAAATAATCTTGTTTGTATAGCCTTTCCTATAGATGGCGTTTATATATGTGGCATTCCTTTATTTCTAAAGTTCTATCATACCATTCCCTACATGTCATTATAGAACAGATACAGCACTAAACACACCACACTCTACTGACAAATGTATGCTCATGACAGCTCAGGTGTTCATATGAATATTTCAAATTTGAATAAAATAACTGTTTCAACGACCCACTCAACAAAAGAACATTTTATTATATCAATGTTCGTTTCAATATCACTTCCCATTGTAGTGTGGTGTCTGCTTTATAATGACAGGCCGGGGACGATTAGTTCAAACTTGAAGTCATACACATCGACTCCAAATAGAGAAAAGACTATCTAAGAAACGTTATTTCGTATTTGACCGTAAATTTTATGTAATGTGTGGCAAGGTTGCTTAGTGTGTGCAGTAACCGATTCCGAAGCAGACATGCTCAGATTTGAGCCTTGTCTGCGGCGAAATCTGGGCAGTACGTGATGCAACCTTGCTTAGCTTAATTATTTGATCATCTGCGAAACCAAAGTTCATTTAATTATTGACATATCTTTTTTTAGTTTTTTTCTTTTCGTGTTAAATAATAAAAAAATTCAGTTTCATCGTTGGAATATATATCAGCAGCACTGAATATTTTATTCTAAAGGTTATTAATTTATTCAATGGTATTCTTACTTTAACTTGAAAAGATTTATTATCATTAAAATTATTGAATCTAATTCTTCTCAAAGCTTTCTTCATAAATGAACATTGCTTGCGTTATATATATATATATATATATATATATATATATATATATAAATTTTAAAATATATTATTTATACCAATATATTGCGACGTAATTCATACTTGTATTATTTTAGGCATACTTTAAACATACGATTCTTTACAAAATATTTAATAAATCATGTTTTTGATGATTTGAAATTGTAACAAATGCGAAAGGTATTTATCCATGAGAAAAATTAAGAAGCGTTTCAAAATTTAAACGTAGTGTTTAGGATTTTTCATTGGTAAAATTGAAAATTAACTTTTAGAGTTTCAAGTATACAGTATTGCAGTGAAATATATATGTCAACGCTGTAATAGCATAATTATATATATAATATAAATATATATAATATAATATATAAATACACTCATATATATATACAATATTGTAAAACTAAACATTTTAATGTATTCTTGATCACTGCGAGCCTACTTTTATCTTTACCTGTATATGCAATAATATGCATTATATGCATTAATAATCTTTCGTTGAATATAGTAATTACCTTGTTTTAAATCCGCGATAATAAGCAAATTCGCCATATTTTAAATATGCGATAAAAGAATCGTAATCCATAAAATAACAATTATTAATAAGTGTTTTTTCTACTACTTTAAAGAGCGAAGATTCCGCATTCGATAGAGATATTTGCGCTCAGTCAAAAATAATTTTAGAGTTGCCGAAAACAATCACATCTCAGCTATTTGTATATTGATATAATGCAATATAAGCAACTTTGTTGTAAAGCCTGATAATGCGTTATCACTCTCATTTTTAAATTTTCAGAAAATACTGGGTTTCTTATTTTGATACCCGCTTGTTAATTTTCAATAGATTTCAAATTGACTTTAAAAAAATATTTTTTACGTTTATGTCATGATTAAGCTTACTAAATTTGATAGCTTCAAGAGCCAGAATGAAATTTGCAGATTTTTCCTTGTATCGAACCGAAAAATTATTACCATTGAAACCGTGACCTCTGAGAAGTATGTGTTCACAAATTTATGATTTTTGTGCATGAGCTGCACTACTTTGAAAAATCTATGAAAAATATGATGAATTATTCTTGTTTTGAGTCTGTATTTTGATCTGTAATTGTAATAAACCTTGCAGGTACATGGAAATTTCTATAATGATTGTGGTGTGGATGTCACTGAGATGTCTTCTTTTTCATTAATTCAATTATTTTTTTCTATATTGAATGCAAATCTCAATTACATCGACCGGAAACGAACTTATGTCGCGCGTATTATTTTTCTTTTAAAACATTTACCTGGAATGTCACCACAAAAGTGAACATTCAGCATTAATCTGTGAAGTATTTAACTTTCAACTAGACCGGTTTGGATTTTATTACTTCGCTTCAAATTAAATTCGATAAACCTGTCGGGATAAGCAATATATAACAAAGTTTCGAAAGCGAGTTTAGCAATAATTCAATATTTTTAGATCGCAACATTCTGTGTATTTGCGTGCCCGACTTAATTATAAAGTCTTTTTGCAAGCCTTTGGTATACAAATGAAATAATGAATATACTGCCCAGTTTAGTTTGATTTCTTGTGTCCGACTTTGGGATGATATCTTCTCCATCCCTTGCTATTTCTACATCTCCAAATGATGGATATTCGTATTTTTCTTCACATATATAAATGCATATATGCATATAAATAAATTCTCAGCTAAATAAATATATAAAATTTTAAATTTCCAGCGCAACTTCATGTAATGCCGTTGGAATTAGTAAATTGTGACCAAATGCGTTTTTATTTAAATCCAATTTCAGCACCCAATTGCATCAGTTTCATGCTTTTAATAAGTCTTAAAGCAAGAAATTACCTAAAACCCGTTTTACTTATGGTGTGTTTCCGTTTTTCATATTCAGTTCATGCTCCTGACAGTTTCTTTCAACGTTTTGCGACAAGTTGAAAGAATATGTCATCCTTCCTCAATCTCCGCACTCAATTTATGAAACACTTACCACATTACGCACAACAAAACATTGCACAAATGTATACCGTAGATGAATGTGAAGAAAGGTAAAAAATGATTACGCATACAAAGAATTTTGATATAATGTGCAATATGTACCAGCCGCAATTACCGATTCAGCAAAATTTCACAATTATTTAATTATTATCCACGGATGACCTTATTGAAAATAATTTTCAGCCGCAATTTCCCTTTTGGCAACATTTGATACTTATTGAATTGTCGTTTTCAATGTATCGTAATGAAATTTGATTTGAGCTGCTTTATCTGTTTCAGCAGCATTTTATATTTACATAACAGTTTTTCTCAAAATAGCTTTCCGAGAATTTCTTTACGTCGCATTCTGTTTTAACAAAATTTTATACTTACTTAACTGCAGTGACCAAATTATCTAATTTAAAATTTATTTGAGCCATATTTTTTATCAACATTTTATAATTTGTTAATTGTGGTTCTCGAAATTTCTTATTGAAAATGGGTTAAAGCCGCATGTTTATTTGAGCAGAATTTTACACTTATATAATGGTCGATCTCGATATATATCATCGATAATAGTTTGTCTGAGTCACATTTTCGCAACATTTATAACTTACTTATTTGGCGTACGCAAAATATCTTATTGAAAATTGGATTTTGCCTCATTTTCTGTTTTATCAACATTGTAAACATATATATTGGTCGTCCTCGAAATATCTTTTTGAAAATTATTTTGATTCGTATTTTATGTTTTAGTAACATTTTTATTTACTTAATTTCATTTCTCGAGATATCTTATTGAAATTTTGTCCTAGCAACATATTCTCATTTAGCAACATTTTATATTTACATAAATGTATTTGACGAAATATCCTATTGCAAATTTGTTTGAGCCGCATAATTTGTTTTAACAACATCATTTACTTTATTAATTGTCGTTCGTGAGGCATCAGAATGAAAATTAGTTTGAACTGCACTTTTTGTTTTTGCAACAATTTTTACTTATACAATGGTGGATCTAGGAATATTTTATTAAAACATTAGTCTGAGTCGCATTTTCATATTGTCCGAAAATTTATACTTACTCCAATTTCGTTCTCGAAATAAAGTATGAAATTTTTTATTCTAAATTAATTGGCTTTCTCGAAATATCCTATTGAAAATGGTTTGATCCGCATTTTATAATTCAGCAATATTTTTTACTTACTCGAAATAATTTATTTAAAAAAATTAATCTGAGTAGCATTTTAAATTTAAACAACAGTTCACACTTGCTTAATTATCGTTCACGAAGTATAATATGCAAAATTTGTTTAAGCGGCATTTTATGATTTAAAAACATTTTGTACATTCTTACTTATCATACTTGGAAAGATTTTAATGAAAATTGTTTGAGCTGTATTTTATTATCTGTAAAGCCTTTTCTGTTTTTGCAACATTTTATAATTTCTTAATTATCCTTCTCGAAAATTCTTATTGGATATTAGCGTGAGCCGCATTTTATGTTTTAGCTACGTTTTATGCGTACATAATGGTCCTTATCGAAATATCTTTAAAAAGTGGTCCTCTCCACATATTCTCATTCAGGAACATTTATTTATATTTAATTGACCTTATCAAAATATCTTAATGCAATTTGATTTAAGCCACATTTTCTGTTTTTGTAACGTTTTATACCAACGAAATGGTCGTTGTCGAAGTATATATTTGAAATATATTTTATTGAATTTTGTTATTTTATTAGCGTTTAATATTTACTTAAATGACATTCTCGAAATATCTTATTGAAAATTTGTTTTAGCCGCATATTCTCATTCAGGAATATTTGATATATATCTAGTTGTTCTTACCGAAATATCTTCGTGTAAATTAATTCAAAACACATTTTCTATTATAACCAAAATTTAAAATTTTCATAACGGTCGTTTTCTAATTATTTAATTAAAAATTGGTTTCATTTGCATTTTCTCTATTATCCAAATGTGATACCTACCTAACTGTCTTTATCAAATTTTCTCTTTGGAAGTTGGTTCGAGCCGCATTTTCAGTTTAAAAACATTACAAATTTACATAATGGTCGATCTGGAAATTTTTTTATTGAGTATTGGTTGAAGCACCATTTTCTGTTTTAGCAACATCTTGTACTTACAAAATGGTGATCCTCGAAATAGTTTATTAAAATATTGTTCTAAGACGTCTGCCCAATTTCAGAATCTTTTAATAATTACTTAATATTCCTTCTCAAATTATTTCATTAAAATTTGGTTTGAGCCAAATTTTATGATTTAGCAAAATTTTAGAAAAATTTTATTAAATATATCGTGTTT
This sequence comes from Eudiplozoon nipponicum, assembly GCA_029291075.1. Lineage (NCBI taxonomy): Eukaryota > Metazoa > Platyhelminthes > Monogenea > Mazocraeidea > Diplozoidae > Eudiplozoon > Eudiplozoon nipponicum. Next base: position 76,977 of record JAQBSW010002169.1, on the reverse strand, counting down.
GTCCAATTTTAGATTTTAGCAACATTTGATATTAATTTAATTTTTGTTCTGGAAATATTTTATCGAAAAATGAATTTAGTCGCAATTACAATTTTAGCAATATATGATAATCACATATTTTCCTTTCTCTAGATAGTTTATTTAACATTGGCCTGAGCCACATTTTCTAGTTTAGTACCATTTTTTACTACTTTGATTATTGTTCTCAAAATGTCTTATTCAAAATTGGTTTGAGACGCATTTTCTGTTCTAGAAATAATTCGTAATAACGTAGTAATGTCTCTCGAAATATTTGATTAAAAATCCTATCTGAGATGCATTGTTTTTACCAACCTCTGATACTTGATTGTCGTTGTCGAAATATTTTCTAGAAAATTAGATTTAGGGCGCATTACCTGTTTCATCAACAATTTTTACATACATAATGGTCGCTCTCGAATTTGTTTTTTAAATAAATGTTCTGTGCCGCATTTGTATTATTTGCAAAATTTCATACTTACTTAATTGTCGTTATCGAAAAATCTTTTTTTTAAATTGGTTTGTGCAACATTTTATACTTGATTAACGTTCTCGAATTATTTTTTAAGCCACATTTTATGTTTTAGCATCATCTAATTTTTTTAAATTGTCGTTCTTCAAATAACTTATTGAATATTGGTTTGAGTTGCATTTCCTGCTTTAGCGAAATGTTTTACTTAATAAATTGTCGTTCACCAATAAACTTAAAGGAACATGGCTTAAACCGCATTTTATGTTTTGGAAACGATTTAAACTTACAATAATGTCATTCTCGAAATAGCTTATTGAAAATTCGCTTGATACGCATTTTCTGTTTTTACAAAATAATATGCTTACTTAATTTAGATCACTAAACAACTTATTGATTATTGGTTTTAGAGGCCTTGTCTGTTTTTAGCAGGATTTTATACTTATATAGTGGTTGTTCTCAAAATTCCTTTTTGAAATATTTTCGAGGTGCATTTTAAGTTTTAGCAACATTGTATATTTACCTTATTGTCGTTCTCTAAATATCTCATTGAAAATTAATTTGAGCCGTATATTTGGTTTCAGCAACATTTTACAAATACTTTATTGGCATTCTCGATATGTCTTATTAAAAACTGGTTTGAGCCGTATATTCTGATTAAGGTCTATTAAATTTACCAAAAAGGATATGAATAAAACTAAATAGAAGGCCCTCAATAACTATTTATCATCTCTCACAGAAACTACACACAATCATGTGCATATATACAATAAACTAATAATAAATTAAAAATATTCTACTGAATATTTTTATTAATCTTAATACTATATATCAAATAATAATAATCAAAATAATATAATTTGAGTTTGTAAAATTCTAAAAATAAAATTAAATATATAAAAACTACATCTTGAAAACGCGGCAACTTTGAGAAACACATATGTTGATTGTGGTTCTATGTGACATTATTTTGAGAAAATGTTGGAAGTATCGTACCACAACTCAGAAAGCTGGTTTTGAATTAAATGAAACTAATTGCACTAGTTTTATCAAAGAAAAATCATCCGAAGAACCCACTAATAGAACAGAAAGCAGCTTTTGTGAGTCATTTGAAACCAATTCCGTTAATTCAATTAAGGTTTTTAATCCAAAGAATGAAATAATGGTTCAGAAAGGATCAGTTATGAAGCAAATAGCACCAATGCACAAGTTTTATTGAAGAGATATTGTTGATTGAATCGTTTATTAGCTCAGCAATTTGCTGTTCTAAAACAAGTAGAAATAATAAAATGAACATTATTTACGTGGGTGGTGATATCTATTGCTTTTAATCGAGGTTGCCAACTTTATATAAATACGTGATCAATTATGTACATTTATTTGTCAGTACAAACTATTTATTGTATAGTATGGAAAAGGCAATTTACCCAGTAGACCGTTTTCGTCCGTCCTTTCCGCGGCAAACTATGGACAGTACGTGATTAGTTCAGAATTAGTACAAAACCTGTATATTGGATGAAATGCCTTTTCCACACAATAAACTATTTATTTTATACTGACAAATGTATGTACATAATGGGGTGGATGTTTAAATCAAAATCTCAAACTTGATTACAAGGAAATTTAGTAAAAATAATTCCATCGCTTCCATATATATGATATAATCCGCACGATAAAAAAAATTAAAAGGCATTATTTTTGTATCAAGTGACTCTTAGTGCCTTAAATTGATAGAGGAGACATCTTCTGAAGAACGAACTAATAGTGCAGAAAAATGCATTTATAGGTCAAATGAAACTAATTCGCGCAAATTTGAAGAAGCCACGATTGAGGTGGAGGACGCTTCAATGGTTCTAACTACAGTTGACGTAAATACAATAGAAATTCCTTGAAGGAGCGCACGATTCAAAATGAAGCAATCAGAACAATGATGAAAGCAGCACTCGAGTGGCCGAAGAAAATTTTAAACAATAAATAATTGTATTTTGTTGTACTAAGTGAGTGCGTTTTATGGGAGCAAAACCCTATAAATATTTGATTAATAATAAAGCATTTGCTTTGAGCAAAATGAGTTATGATGGATCGCAAACCTTAGTCAGAAGATTTTTATCACATACGAACACTCAGACATCGGAGTTAAAGATAAAAAAATCCATGTTAGGCGACACAATTAGCATTCCTGATTGAAGTACATAAAGTGCATCAGCACAATAGTAGATAAATGGTTAAAAAAAATAAACATTAGCTAAAAAACGGCTATTTAAAAAAAATGAAGCTCATTGCATGCGTATCATGCATGATATAACAAGCATAACTCATATTAACACTCAGAAATGATCATTCTTTGTTAAAGTGGATCAAGTGCACCAGATTAATTTTAAATACATTGTACAGTAGGGGTATTTTGCTGGGTTGCTATCTACCTAAATAGAATTGGTAGCTACTGTTGAGATCCGTGCTTATGATCAATCCCCGGCATTTTACCGATGGGTGATGTGAAAAGGCTTATTCGAATGATCACATATGTATTGTACACAATGTTGCATGGAAAATTCATAGTTAGTCCAAACTGACCGTGCTCTAGATGGCAACAGAACGAAATATTATAAACAAAATTGATAAAGCATTCACAAACGTCTGAATTGTGATGAATACACGTAACCGATTGAAAATATATGAGGATATAAATAATGTCACTGGTAAAAGTTGTTACTGATGATAGATAGACTAAAATCGTGTAAAAACCTCAAAGAAAAAATTCACAATTAATTAATCCACTGTTTGCTATGGTTTTGATTTATTTAATTATAATAATCCATTGTACTCTGAAATTCTGATACGTAGAATTATATACGAACAGTAAATCACTTGTATAAACTGCGAATAATTCAAAGAAGAGGAGTAATTCCACTATGGCACTATAATCCACCGCATGTTCCCTGCGTATCGCGCGCGGTTGTGTATATTTAATAAACAAAACCCTATTAATTACAAATAAAATTGCAGTTCAAGAAAACTCAATTAAAAAGCTTGAAACTATCAGAGATTGTTTCTAAAATCATAATTAAGAGAAATATTGTGTAAAAACAGAGTTAGATTATTTGACCTTAAAGAGCATTGTATTTGTCCAAACTGAACATCATTGGGTTGTAACGCGGAGCCGCGTGTTACATACACCCCCCGGAAATGAAAATTAGTGCACAATGAAGGGGGCTAACCTTCTAAGAGGTGTTATTGCTCTGCCGTACCGTGTAACTACTGATGTTGGCTCTGTCGACACTAATTCTGGTTCCTCTATATCTCGCGACGGCGTGACGGCGTCAGTCCATAGTCAGCAAAACTGTCTGGATGTGGAGTTATCGTTTCTTCACCGCCTGCTAGGTCAACATCGCAGGACAGCAGGTCATTTGGATTAACGTCAGCCGGGGATAGTCTGTGTTTGGAGACAGCTTCAGCTTTGCCATTAATCTCCAAAATGATGTAATTCTGACGTCGATCTAACACACGATGAGGACCGCGCTTCGGTTTTGCTAGAATTCTGTTATCCATATCGTTGTTGACCAAGAACCATTTGCAGCTATCAAAATCTTTGCGATTATAAATTGGACCATGTTGCTGACGTGTAAGACAGATCGGCCGATTCTGAGCGTTATATTGTAGGTAACTGCGAATTGGAAACAGAAATGTCGGATCGTTCATCGTTATCGCAGTTTCAGAGCGTGATCGGACTAGTTCGCCAGGAAGCCGTAAACATTCGCCAAATACAATTTCAGCGGAACTATATTTTGATCGGCTCACGAGTTCTTGTACGCATTGATAGGAGTACTTTCGGTAAAGCCGCAAGACAATTTTCTTCTGGGCTAGCCTTGATCGCCGCTTTCAGTTACCGGTGTGGCCTTTCGACGAAACCATTTGCTCTCGGATTGCGAGCCGCGGTCACGGGGTGTTTAACACCATAGTATTTCAGTAGGGCTGCAAAATCTTAGCCGAGGAACTGTGCGCCTTAATCGGTTGTCACTTTAGCTGGAGCACCAAACCGAGCAAAACAATTGAGCTCTAAATCATAAATGACAGTGTCTTGCTTCATGTCTGGCAGTGGTATGGTCTCATACCATCTAGTGGTGCGATCCAGTATTGACAGTAGATATCGTATATTGTTCACGGCAGGTAAGGCTACCAGATCAACGTGTATGTGCGTGAATCGGACTTTGGGCACTTGAATGACTTGTGGCGCCGTTTTGGTGTGTCTCCTCACTTTGCATTTTTGACATTCTAGACATGGTTTTGACCACTTACACTGCAGCGGAGTTCCAACATAATCAAATGTTTTCAGGCAATCGACATCAAATGTCCAAAGTGATGGACCACATTGCTGAGCTGCTCGCAATTCCTGAGTGATTATAGGTGAAGGACACAGGATAGAAGCACAGAGTTCTGCAGGACGGCTTAGGGAGTCTGCGACCACGTTTTCTGACCCTTTGACATGAGTGACTTCATATTCATACTCGTGTATTCGTGTAAGTTGTGAGTTGACACATCGTGAATATAAATACTCTTTCTTTCCTCTGAGCATCGGAAGTAGAGGAAGATGGGCTGTGTAGATCTTGAACTTTTGGCTATCCAGATAGGTGTGGAATTGTAGGATCGACCGGTAGATTGCGAGTAACTTTTTTGTACAATATCGCGTCTCGCGAGGTTGTAGTTTTTGCGAATAGAAGGCGATTGGTTGGTGTATGCCATTGATGGACTATTGAAGTACTGCGCCTATGGCAACGTCGGATGCGTCAGTTATCAATTCAAAAGGTTGAGACCAATCAGTGGAATGCAGCATGGTCGCTTTGCATAAGGCCCTTTTGGCAAACTCCTAAGCCTGAATGTCGTCCCCGTTGAGCTGAATCGGTTGTGATTGCTTGACGAAACGGCTTTCTCGCACGAGATATTTGTGAAGAGGTGCCAAAATCTTTGCAAAGCAGGGTACAAATCGAGAATAGTAGTTCATCTTGCCCAAGAATCGTCATAATACTCGAACGGTGGTTAGAGGCTGTAGATCTTGAATAGCACGAACCTTAGCAGGTATAGGTGTCATGCCTTCTTCGGAATTTTGATGACCGAGGAATTCAATTGATTGCTGTGCAAAGATTCATTTGTTGCCATGAATTCGGAGGCCATAGTCTACTAGACGTGACAGTAGTATCTCAATATGCTGCATTAGGTTTTGAAACTAGCAACAAGTGGTTCGCAAAACTATACATACTTGCATATATATTAGTGCTTCGCAACAAACAGTATTTAACTGTAATATATTGAATTGAATGATGTCATACTTACCACGAAATGTGATAAACGATATAGATCAAGGCCAGAGTGTATGGATTTACTGGATAAACATGTGTTCAGAAATTGTTGTAATTCTCAATTTCGGTGAACTTTAGCATAAATTATATCCATCAGGTTGGTATCATGTACCGACTCGGAAACCATAGTGTTAGTATCCGGTACCTCATCGATTTCAAAAAAGGTATCAGTTACTAACACAATAGCCATAGTGTTAGTATCCTTTACAGACTCGGTATATATATTATATAGTGTGAGTTAGCATTGAAGTCGCATTGTTGTTGACTTTAGATTATGTTAGCTTCACTATTACAGGTTTACACCTTCGTCTAGCAGATTGTACGGTCTTATTATTCCACATTCTTCTACCAAATATATAGTGGTTAAAGGTCGTAATACCGGCTCCTACTAATGAGTCGTCAGTAAGCACGAAACGAATGTGCATGAGATTATACTTTGCGTTCATGCTGCCTTTGGTTTATCCTTCTGGTCACAACTGCAATAATTTGTTACTAGGTTCGCAAAACCTAATAAATACTTGCATATATATTAGTTCTTCGCAACAAACAGTACTTAACTGTAATATGCTGCATATATTCTGACATTGAGCTAGAGAATAACATCTAGAACATCGTCCATAACGCGTTGAAATGTTTGAGATGCGTTCTGAAGCCCGAAAAGCATATAGTGATATTCGTGAGTGCCACATCCGGTGAATCTGAGTGCAGTATATGATACGACGTTTTTGTCCATCGGTTCTTGATAGTAGGCTTTCACTAGGTCAAACTTTTAATACACAGCTTTACCGATAGCGGATCTAAGTAGGTCAGCTGGATTTGGCATAATGTACGAATCAGACTGTGTGCAAAAATTGAGAATGCGATAATCCCCGCACACCCTGAATGTCGCTGGTTCACTCTTTGGTACTACTACCACAGGCGACGCAAAAGGTAAGCTGGATCGTGTACAGATGCTTTGCTGACGTAGCATGGCGAATTCTTGCTCGGTGGCCTTATGTCTGTGTGGTTGCAATAGACATGCTCGTGGAGGATGAGGAAGTGGTTTCGACAAGATGATACGATGGGCTGTGATGGCACGCTAACTCTTGAGATCGGGAATCAAGGAGATAGGTTTGAAAATTTCTTCATGACGTGTCAGAACATCGTCCAGTTGCGGTACATGAGGAACTGGAGGAATAAGCTGTATAGATGAGATTGCTTCGGCGCGAGTCGTGTGTTTTAGCGCTGATGTAAGCAACTGATTGTCTGTAGTGCGTATCTCTCGTGTTCTTGGACGAATGGTTAGGTCAAATTGTTCGAGAAAGTCACGTCCAATGATGTTTCTTGTCGTGTTGGCAATGATGAAAGGATAATTGAAACATCTTTTTGAGTTGGAGAACGAGATTTTGTGTACTCGTACCCCAAACGTCGCTATATTGGAGCTATTGGCGAAGGTCAGATTTCTGGTGTCGATTGGGTGAATAGGTTCGAAATAATTGTGGCGTAGTAAGCTTACATCTGATCCAGTGTCTATGATAAATAATTCGCCAGAATTTGCGTCACGGATGAGAAAAGATGTTGATAGTGGCAACTGACGATGAGACTGTTTGCTGGCATTTGAGCGTTCGAAGCATGACTTGACTGGAGCTGTCGCTGTAAATACAATAGTTTGATTGCGCTCTACCGCGAAAGCAAGGTACTTTGAGCCATCAGACGTGGAGCAGCTAAAGATCTTGGGGTGCTCAGCCCCTACTTACGCAGAGGAGGCTGACCCCAGCAGTTTTCCGAACCTTCCATGGGCGGATCCTCCTGAGTTGTTGAGGTTGACAGCGCCCACTTGAACATCGCCTCTGTACGCGGGAATGTGCAGCCGTTTCTGAGGCAATAGTGTTTGGAATGGCTATAGCTGCGGTGATTCGGACACCACTCCGCCGGTAACTTTCGAACTACGGCACGGCCTCTCGACGTCGATCCCCTGGTGCTATTCCGGGACGGTGGTCGACGCTGGTCACGCCTGCTTTGGTCGTGTCTATTATGGACGGCATTGACTGAGGCCAAATTTGGCCTGACTGTGAGGTTCTCGAGCAGGCTGATGAGGCGTTAATTCGTGATATTTGTTCCGGCTGATAGTGCGATGGAATGTGATTCGGCGAGTCTTGAGGTGAAGTGGCCTTTCTCTGGGGCAGGTAAGCTGTAGTGGTGTTTCCTACACCACTTGTCTAGACGTGCCGTCAGTACGTCGTTTTGTACTTCGAGGGATTCGCGCAGGAACGTGGCCATCTCCTGGAGTGCCGGCTGGATTCGAGCATTGTGATCTCGAGAGGGTGTTTTTCTGTGATATGTGTCCCAGAATTTACATTCCTTCATGGCATTCATCCAAAGTGCATCAAGTTCTCAAAATCTAGATGCTGATTAATTCTTTGCTGGCTGTAAATTCGACGAAAAGTGGCAACGTTTGTGTAGGGGTATTTTGCGGTGTAGCTATCTACCTACGTAGAACTGGCAGCTGCTGTTAAGATCCGTGCTTATGATCAATCCAAGGCCTTTTCCCGGTGGGTGAAGTGAGAAGGCTAATTTGAATGATCACATATGTATTGTACACAATGTTGCATGGAAAATTCATAGTTAATCCAAATTGACCGTGCTATAGATGGCAACAGAACGAAATATTGTAAACAAAATTGATAAACCGTTCACAAACGTCTGAATTGTGATGAATACACGTAAACGATTAAAAATTAATGATGATATAAATAAAGTCACTGATAAAAGTTGTCACTGATGATTGATAGACTGAAATCGTGTAAAATCTTCAAGGAAAAAACTTCTTAATTATTTAATCCACTGTTTGCTATGGTTTTGACTTATTTTATTATAATAATCCATTATTCTCTAAAATTCTGATACGTAGAATTATATACGAACATTAAATCACTGGTAAAAACTGCTAATAATTTAAATTAGAGGAGTAATTCCACTATGGCACTATAATCCACCGCATGTTCCTTGCCTATCGCGCGCGGGTGTGTATATTTAATAAACAAAACCCTATTAATTAAAAATAAAATTGCAGTTCAAGAAATCTCAATTAAAACGTGCTTGAAACTAACAGAGATTGTTTCTAAAATCACTCGTTTAGAGAAATCTTGTGTAAAAACAGAGTTAGATTCTTTGACCTTAAAGAGCACTATATTTGTCAAAATTGAACATCATTGGGTTCTAATGCGGAGCCGCGTGTTACAGTATAAACGAGCAAACGATAGCTTAGAAAACGGCTATTTGAAGTAAAGTGAAGCTCATTCCATGAATTTCATCTATGCGATAACGTGAAGAAGATTATATATAACTCACAAATTAGCATTCTTGGCTTAAATGAATTAAGTGAAAAAGTTAAATTGTAGATACATCGTCCAACAGTTAAGGTCAAGTGTAGCTGAGTTCCATAGATCCAGGTATGAGATAACGAAAATGAAATCATTAAAAAACTAAGAAATTAGCAATCTCTATTGATGTGAAACAAGTTGTCCAGTTCACTTGAAGTGACATCATCCAAAGAATTGAACAGTAGCTGAGAAAACAGCAATTAAAAGTAAAATGAAGCTGATTCCATGTTTTTCAGGTATAAGGTAAGCCTAAATATTCATATAATAACTCTGAAATTGGCATTACCGCTTCAGGTGAAATACACGCGTCTGAATAATTAAAGCGGCATCGTTAAAAATAATAAACAATTGCCCAGAAAGGAACAGTTTTGTTGTCAAATGGAGATGATTGCCTGAGTACAAGTAATGAGGTAATGACCATAGGATCATATAATAACTTAGAAATAAGCATGTCAGTTTCAACTTAATCAAAGTCATCAGTTAAATTGTCGAATACATCGTCCAAACAACTAAACAGTAGCTTTGATAGCAGTTTTATAAAGGAAAGATCTAGGAATGAGATATTGTCCATAAAATCATTGAATAACTCAAATATTACTCGTTTTGAATCATCTGAAACAGGTACACGATTTTAATTGCAGAGACAACTTCCAAAGCAGAAATAACTAACGATATAGAAAACATTTTTTAGATTAAGTGAAAACAATACCCTTATTTACAATTGCGAGTTTTGGACTGAACTATCAACAAACCTTTAGGAAAGGAGCATTTCTGAATAAAGAGAAATAGGGTGCAAAATTTTGTTAGAATAGACCTCGTTCAAGGAAAAAATCAAATCAATTGAAGAAAATTTAAAATGTAATAACTTGTAGGTAACGTCGGATTTATCATACTTTAACTCAAAACGCCGCTGTTCCAAATTAAATGAAATGAAATGCTCCGAGTTTGTTGATGAGACAACGTCCAATGTACCAATTATTAGTGCAGTAAGCAAATTTTCTAAGTCAAGTTAAAATAATTTCGTTAAATCAAATCACAATATATGGTCCAAACGACTAATTAATAGTTCAGATGTAAGCAGTGTTGAAGCAAATGTCACAAGGCTCACTAGTTCGTTTGAAGAGACATCGACGGAAGATCAGTAAATTGCTCAGAAATCATCTGTTCTAAATGAAGCAAAACTAATTCCACGTAAAAGATAAAGTCCAAATAAAAATTAAATATTTCAAAAGCAGCAGATCTGAATCAAGTGATTCTAGGTGCACAATCTTGTTTGAAGTTGCATCGTTCGGAGAACTAACTACTAGCGCAATATGCAAATACACTAAGACATACGTACCAAACTCTTTTGTTACAAGTTAAGAAGTGTAGTCCGAAAGTTAAATTAATATTTCAGAATAGAGCCGTTCTGAAGGACATTACATCAGGTGCAATAGCTTGATTAATAATACATTGTCCAAAAGTCTAACAGTTAAGATTGAAAGTGATTGTTCTAAGTCATGTAGAACCATTTATCTCAATTCCAGGTATGAGATTTCATAACGTTATTGAGAAAGCAGTTGTCGTGAATCAAGTGAAACTATAGTTGCCGAAGTTAGATTGAAGAGACACCAAATAAATCACCAATTAATAGCGCAGTAAACAACTTTTCTTAGTCAAATAAAACTAATTGTTTTAAGAGATATAGTCCACAGTATTAAGCAATTGTTCAAAAGATACCAGTTTTAAAGAAAATTACCCCAGGTGCACCAGTCTGGTAGATGAAACATCGTCCAAAGGACTAAAATTTAACACAGAAAGCGACTGAAATAAGTCATATATAACAAATTATATTGTAACGCGCGTCTCCACGTTACAACCCAACAAGATTCAAATTCGACATATCCGGTCCACCTTAGGGTCAAATGTGAAAATTATCGTGTTAGTCAATCTTTGTCGTAACTGTGGTTTTAGAAACACTTTATGTTAGTTTCAAGCACATTTAATTGAGAATTCTTGAGCTGCAATTTTATTCGTCATTAATGGTGTTTTGTTTAAAATACAACACACACTCACTTGTAACATGCCGAACGCATGCAGTGAATTACTATGTCTAAGCTGTCAAGGCCAGGATTTACGTTTTTTGTGTGCTCTTGATATAGTATCCAATGTGATTTATGACTTACTTATGTGCCTAGATATTAATTTTGTGTTAACAATATTTTATTTTGTTGCCGGCTAGACCACGGCCAATTTTGTCTAAAATTGAATTTTAAGTTTCTTATCCAGTACATTGCTGAATATACACGTATGGTATTCGACTTAGCCTTTGCACATCACGACAATGGGGAAAATGGGACGGACACCAGCTAGAAAGTGGGACTGATTATAAGCACGGCCCACGAAACCGATTTCATCCGACGTCAGCTACCAGGCATATGTATGAAACTCATAGCATCGGTAAATACATCGCTACCGCGCCAAAAATCCTCCTACAATATCAATACTAGGTATGAGATGATAACCGAAATTCAGCAAGTAATTGAGAAAGCAACCGCCCTGAATAAAGTAAAATTAGTTTAACATTTTGATTGAAGAGCCGTCGTCCAAAAAAATCAACTCATAGCGAAGTAAGCAACGTTTTAAGGCAAATTATAATAATTATGTAATTTAAGGTAGAAAGATAAAGTACAAAGAATTGATTAGTTGTTCAGAAAGAAGCAGTTCTACAACTAATGATACAAGGTGCACCAGTTTGACTGAAAAGTTATCGTTCGAAGAACGATTTATTAGCTTAGAAACCAACCTTACAAACCAAGTGAAAATAATAATCTTAGCTTCAACTAATTGACATGATGCAAATCATCAATTGGTGAATCAGAAAGAGCACTTCTGAAGCCAATGGTATCCTGTGCACCGGTTTGTTCGAGGAGACATTGTTCAAATAAGCAATTATAGGATCAGAAGGCAGTAAATTGAAGATCATTACATCAAATTTAGTTAGAAGGTATCGAAAAAATAATCATATAATAGGTGCGAAACTAGGTGAACCAGTTTGATAGAAGCGAATTTGCCAATGAACCGTCTAACAGTTCCTAAAATCAAGGATGCGATCTTGGTATAAACACCGGACATTTATGTAAATTTATTTTTAGGAATAAATTAAAAACTGTATAGTATTGAAAAGGAGATTTATCTAGTAGTCCGGTTCGGTTCTTATGGTGAACTCATCACGAACCATCCGGAATTTGCCTAAAAGAGGGCTCAAAACTGGGCTCCTCCGCTTTCGAATCTGGTGCTCTAACTACAGAGCCACCTTATCATAAGCTACACACAACTTTCAATAACATACAATATATTGTTTCTTAGTTAGTATTTCCTTTTAGTAGACCCTATATGACATCCGCTTAGAACTAAAGACCCAACTAACCAGGCCCAAGCTGTTTTTATAGAAAATAAAACGCATAAAATGGAAAATGTTATTGAATTTAAAATTTTAATAATTAAAAAAAAATTGCGCGGATTTTGATGTAAGCATCTGGTCATTTACGTACATACGTTACTACGTATAAAGAAATCATTGTATAGTGTCGAAAAGGCAACTCATCCAGGAGATCGGTTTCGATCTTATTGGAATTCATCATAGTATCGCGGTCCGTACCCGATTTTGCTCAGACACCCAAAATACTTCACATCAGTAAGCATACACAGGTTAAAACCGTTTATTGTACCGCCTGATCCTGGGAGCAAAATAATGTAACACTAGATTTGTATTACTTAAGTAAATCTTTGATAATAATAGGTCTGAGAATAAACAGTAAAAAGATGAGAGCTTTAAAATTAAGGAATAGAACAGAATTTAAGTATGTTACTTTTCACGATGCTGTGATTAAAGACGCTTCTTAGATTAAATTTCAGCCAGACATTAGGGCTTTAGGCAAAACTATTCTATGTACAGCTACTTCTGAGAGACACTGTACCCAGCTAAGCTCAATTTAAACAAATATAGTTTTCTTTAAGGTCACATATGCTTATTCTGGTTTTACACAATATTTCTCTTATCTGTGATTTCAACAACAATCTCTGTTCCTTTCAAGCAGTTTTAATTGAGATTTATTGAACTGATAATTTAATTGTAATTAATAGGGCTTTTTTTAATAATAAAACACATTCGCGCGCAATACGCCGGTAGCATGCAATGGATTACGTGTTTTAACTGTCAAAGCCAGGATATATATTTTCTGTGTCCTTCACCAATTATTAGTGACTATAAACTATACACCTTAGACATTCTGGATTTATTTCTCCTTTTCTCTTTCAATCATTAACATAAAATAATTAACGAATCAGCCAAAATATTCTGGATTGATATATTTTGAATAATTTCACGTTTACAAAAAAATGTCAGTTCTGCCGAGACATTCTGGATTTATTTATTGTGCTAATTGTGACTACTTTTGAAACAAAACATTCAATTGTGTTGACAATATATTATATTGCTTTGCACCATTATGTTCATGAAACATATGATGCTTTGATTTAGCCTACTCACATTACCCTTTCAAAAAAGGCCAGGGACTAATCATAAGCACGGATCTAAAAGTCAGTTACCAGGCATATGTAGGAAAGATATTGCATCGCTAAATAGAGAGATACTTCGCAGAACCTCTTATAATAACTACAAAACCTCCTACATCAATGGTGTCCCTTTTCGTCGAACTCACAGCCAATAAGGAATTAATCATAATCTGCCCTTTGAGAATTACAATCTGCCGCTAGTCCTTTCACTAGCCCAAGCACTTCGGATGAATGCCACGGAAAAATGAATCCGGTAAAGCAGGGAAAACACAGAAGAAAAAAAACCCTGAGCCTCAAATCACAGCGACCCACCCTCTCGAGATCAAAATTCTCGAAAAAAGCCACACGATGACGAGTGAGGACGATGTACCACTGCCATATGTACTCGACCACACACACTCAAGATGACGTCCAGCCCAGAAAATGCAGGAAGCATGGTGTCGAGCCCAGCAATAAGCCGCACCACCACATGAACCCAGTACAATTTATGCCAATTCGATCCAGACTACCTTGACGAGTGGATCGACGAGGTTACTTTATTGGCCGAGGTGTCCAATATAAAAGACTAGGACTTAATATTTTTTAGGGCTTGGGAGACAATCCCCAATGTCTTCCAGACGCGGAATAAAATATATACTGCATCAATATACCGAGGGAACATGTTCGCAGCGATGGCAGAGCCTGGAGAGCGCCGTCAAGCTGCGCCTAACAACAGATCGTGAAGAAAGGCCTACAGAATTGATGAGCCAGATGTCCCTAGGTAGCCACACGCCTTCGGAGCTATTTAAGGAGATGCGACAATTCAATCAGAAGCTTCCTCCGGCATTTCAGGAGATGGCCACGTTTCTGCTCGAATCCGTCGAAGTGCAAGACGACGTACGTCTAGAAAAGTGGTGGAAGAAACACCACTACAGCTCACCTGCTTCAGAACCAGGTTTCATCACTTTACGACTTTCCGAGCCTCAATCCACATCATCATCAGCCCAAACTATTGTCACCAATGAGCGCCTTATCAGCCTGCTCGAGAGCGTCACCGTCAGGTCGATGCCGTCAACTATAGACGCGTCCAGAGCAGGCGTGGCCAATGTCGAACACAATCCAGAAACACCACCAGGAGGTCGATGTCCAGAGGCCGGCCCACTGTTCCACAACTACTGTCGGAGTGGTTTCCGAATCACCGCAGCTATAGCCACTTCACTGGCTATTGCCTCAGAAATGGCTGCCCATTCCCGCGAACAGACGCGACGTCAAATTAGCGCAGTCACATTACGCAACTCAGGATGATCCGCCCATGGAGGGTTCTGAAAACTACTGGAGTCAGCCTCCTTTGTGGCAATAGAGGCTGATTATCCAAAAAATTGTTGACCGTCCGACGCCTGATGGCTCGAAGCACGTTGATTTCACAGTAGAGCGCAATCAAACTATTGTATTTACAGTGACGTCTCCAGTCAAGTCATGCTTCAAATGCCCGAATGCCAGCAACCAGTCCCATCATCAGTTGCCACTTTCAACATATTTCCTCATCCGTGACGCAAACTCTGATGAACTATTTGTCATAGATACTGGATCAGATGTCATTTTACTCTACCACAATTATTTCGAACCCACCCACCCAGTCAACACCAGCAGTCTTACCTGCGCCAATGGCTCCAACATAGTGACGTTTGGGGTACGAGTATACAAAATCTCGTTCTCCAACTCAAAATGATGTTTCAAGTATCTGTTCATCTTTGCGAACACGACAAGAAACATCAATGGACGTGACATCTTTGAACATTTCGACTTCACAATACGTCCAAAAACACAAGAGACACACACAGCCGAAAATCAGTTGCTATCATCAGTGCTAAAACACACGACTCGCGCCAAAGCAGTCTCATCTAAACAGCTAATTCCTCCAGTTACTCATGTCCCACAACTGGACGATGTTCTAAAGCAAAATGAAGCGATTTCGCAACCTATCTCCTTTCTGCCTTATCTCAAGAGGAAGCGTGTCATTACAGCTAATCGTATCATCTTATCGAAGCCAATTCCCCATCTACCCAGAGCACGTCAATTGGCACCACACAAACGTAAGGCTGTCGAGCAAGAATGCGCCATGCTACGTCAACAAGGCATCTTTGCACGATCCAGCTCACCATTTGCGTCGCCTGTGGTAGTGGTACCGAAGAGTGAACCCGGAACATTCAGAGAGTGCGGAGATTATCGTATTCTCAATTCTTGCACACAGTCTTTTTCGAAACATCCCGATAAATCCAGATGACCAACTAAGGTCTTCTGTAGGTCATACTGTGTACTCAAAACTCGTTCAAGTGAAAGCCTACTATCATGTATCGATTGACAAATACTCCGTATCTTAAACTGCACTCAGATTCACCGGTGGTGGCACACACTAATATCATTATATGCCTTTCGGTTTTCAGAACACATCTCAAACATTTCAACGCGTTATGGACGATATACTAGATGGTCTACCATTTGTAATTCCCTATTTAGACGACAATCTGGTATTCTCTAACTCAATGTCAGAATATATGCAGCATATTGACATTCTACTCGCCCGTCTAGCTGGCTATGGCCTCCGGCTTCATGGCAACAAATCATTCTTTGCACAAAAATCAATTGAATTACTCGGTTGTCAAATTTTCGAGAAAGGTATGACACATCTCTCTGCTGAGGTTCGCGCAATTCATGATCTACCGCCTCCAACCACCGATCCAGCGTTACGACGATTCTTTGGCAAGATGAACTACTACTCTCGATTCGTACCTTGTCTTGCCAAGATTCTGGCACATCTTAACAAATATCTGGTACCACAAATCCGTTTTGTCATGAAATCACAACTGATTGAAGTCAACGTGGACGACATGCTGGCTTACGAGGATGCCTAAAGGGCTTTATGCAAAAAAAACCATGCTTCATACACCTGATTGGTCCCAACCTTTTGAATTGATCAAAGACGCATCCGACGTTGCTACAGGCGCAGTACTTCAACAGTCCATCAATGGCATGCAACGACATATAACGTTGTTCTCGCAAAAACTTCAACCTCGCAAGTCGCGATATGATACATTAGAGAAAGAGTTACTCGCAATCTACCGGTCGATCTTACACTTCTACACATACTTGTATGGCCAAAAGTTCTAGATCTACACCGACCACCTTCCTCTACTCCAGATGCTCAGAGGAAAGAAAGAGTATTCATATTCACGACGTGTCAACTCGCGACATACTCGAATTCACGAAAATGAATATGAAGTCGTTCACGTCATAGGATCAGGATATGTAGTTGCAGACTTCCTGAGCCGCCCTGCAGAACGGGGTGCCTCCTTCGTGTGACATTCACCTATAATTACTCAGGAATTGCAAGCAGCACAGCAAAACGACCTGCTGTTCCTCGATATTGACCTTTCAGGCGGCGAAGAGACGATTATTCAACCTCCAGACAGTTTTGCTTACCACGGGCTGACGCCCGACATCTCACCAGCAACAGAGCCGACTGAAGTCGTCACGCCGCCGCGAGATACAGAGGAACCAGAGTCAGTGTCGACAGAGCCAACATCCTTGTTTACCCGTTACGACAGAGCCATAACACATCCTGTAAGGTAAGCCCCTTTCATTGAGTATTAATTTTCATTGTTGCGGTGCAGGGGTTTTTTTTTTTTTTTTTTTTTTTTTTTTTTTTTTTTTTTTTTTTTTTTTTTTTTTTTTTTTTTTTTTTTTTTTTTTTTTTTTTTTTTTTTTTTTTTTTTTTCGGTGTTGTTTCCACTTCTGCGGTCGTTTCTGTACTGCCAGATATAATGCTTAGTTCTTCAGTCGTTGTTGTGCTTGGTTCCTCAGTCGGTGTTGTTTCCACTTCTGCGGTCGTTTCTGTACTGCCAGATATAATGCTTAGTTCTTCAGTCGTTGTTGTGCTTGGTTCCTCAGTCGGTGTTGTTTCCACTTCTGCGGTCGTTTCTGTACTGCCAGATATAATGCTTAGTTCTTCAGTCGTTGTTGTGCTTGGTTCCTCAGTTGGTGTTGTTTCAACCTCCGCGGTCGTTTCATTTGTGCCTGAAATAATGATAAGATCTTCCGATGTTGTTGAGTTGGTTTCTTCGTGCGGGATTAATGAACCAGTATGCTCTGTTACGGTGTGAAACTCAGTTTCAGTAGAATTACTTTCTTCACTCGAAGTTGGACTAGTTTCTTCAGACGTAGTTTTGCTGGTTTCTCCACTAGATGTTTGTGTTTCAGAGGAAGATTCACTACTGCTCGAATTAGGACTAGTTTCCTCAGACGTAGTTGTGCTGGTTTCTCCAGTAGATGTTTGTGTTTCCGAGGACGATTCACTACTGCTCGAAGTTGGACTAGTTTCTTCAGACGTAGTTGTGCTGGTTTCTCCAGTAGATGTTTGAGTTTCCGAGGACGATTCACTACTGCTTGACGATGAACTAGTTTCTTCAGATGAACTTGTGCTCGTTTCCGCGGTAGACGTTTGTGTTTCAGAGGATGATTCACTACTGCTCGAGGTTGGACTAGTTTCCTCAGACGTAGTTGTGCTAGTTTCCTCAGTAGAGGTTTGTGTTTCAGAGGACGATTCACTACTGCTTGACGTTGAACTGGTTTCTTCAGTTGAACTTGTGCTGGTTTCCGCAGTAGATGTTTGTGTTTCCGAAGACGTTTCACTACTGCTCGAAGTTGGAATAGTTTCTTCAGACGTAGTTGTGCTGGTTTCTCCACTAGAGGTTTGTGTTTCAGAGGACGATTCACTACTGCTCGAAGTTGGACTAGTTTCCTCAGACGTAGTTGTGCTGGATTCTCCAGTAGATGTTAGCGTTTCCGAGGACGATTCACTACTGCTTGTCGATGAACTTGTTTCTTCAGATGAACTTGTGCTGGTTTCCGCAGTAGATGTTTGTGTTTCCGAAGACGATTCACTACTGCTCGAAGTTGGACTAGTTTCTTCAGACGTAGTTTTGCTGGTTTCACCACTAGATGTTTGCGTTTCCGAGGACGATTCACTACTGCTCGAAGTTGGACTAGTTTCTTCAGAAGTAGTTTTGCTTGTTTCTCCACTAGATGTTTGTGTTTCTGAGGATGACTCACTACTGCTTGATGATGAACTACTTTCTTCAGATGTAGTTGTGCTCGTTTCTCCAGTAGATGTTTGTGTTTCGGAAGTCGATTCACTACTGCTCGAAGTTGGACTAGTTTCCTCAGACGTAGTTGTGCTGGTTTCTCCACTAGATGTTTGTGTTTCAGAGGACGATTCACTACTGCTCGAATTAGGACTAGTTTCTTCAGACGTAGTTGTGCTGGTTTCTCCAGTAGATGTTTGTGTTTCCGAGGACGATTCACTACTGCTCGAAGTTGGACTAGTTTCTTCAGACGTAGTTGTGCTGGTTTCTCCACTAGATGTTTGCGTTTCTGAGGACGATTCACTACTGGTTGACGTTGAACTCGTTTCTTCCGATGAACTTGTGCTGGTTTCCTCAGTAGATGTTTGTGTTTCCGAGGACGATTCACTACTGCTCGAAGTTGGACTAGTTTCTTCAGACGTAGTTGTGCTGGTTTCTCCACTAGATGTTTGAGTTTCCGAGGACGATTCACTACTGCTTGACGATGAACTAGTTTCTTCAGATGAACTTGTGCTCGTTTCCGCGGTAGACGTTTGTGTTTCAGAGGATGATTCACTACTGCTCGAGGTTGGACTAGTTTCCTCAGACGTAGTTGTGCTAGTTTCCTCAGTAGACGTTTGTGTTTCAGAGGACGATTCACTACTGCTTGACGTTGAACTGGTTTCTTCCGATGAACTTGTGCTGGTTTCCGCAGTAGATGTTTGTGTTTCCGAAGACGATTCACTACTGCTCGAAGTTGGACTAGTTTCTTCAGACGTAGTTGTGCTGGTTTCTCCACTAGATGTTTGTGTTTCAGAGGACGATTCACTACTGCTCGAAGTTGGACTAGTTTCTTCAGACGTAGTTGTGCTGGTTTCTCCAGTAGATGTTTGTGTTTCCGAGGACGATTCACTACTGCTCGAAGTTGGACTAGTTTCTTCAGACGTAGTTGTGCTGGTTTCTCCACTAGATGTTTGTGTTTCAGAGGACGATTCACTACTGCTCGAAGTCGGACTAGTTTCCTCAGACGTAGTTGTGCTGGATTCTCAGTAGATGTTTGCGTTTCAGGGACGATTCACTACCTTGTCGATAAGACTTGTTTCTTCAGATGAACTTATTACTGGTTTCCTCAATTAGATGTTTGTGTGTTCCGAAGACGATTCCTGCTCGAAGTTGGACTAAGTTTCTTCAGACGTAGTTTTACTTTGGTTTCACCACTAGATGTTTGCGTTTCACTGCTCGAAGTTGGATAGTTTCTTCAGAGTAGTTCTTGTTTCTCCACTAGATGTTTGTGTTTCTGAGGATGACTCACTGCTGCTTGATGATGACTACTTTCTTCAGATAGTTGTGCTGGTTTCTCAGTAGATGTTTGTGTTTCGAGTCGATTCACTACTGCTCGAAGTTGGACTAGTTTCCTCAGACGTAGTTGTACTGGTTTCTGATGAATGTTTGCGTTTCCGAGGACGATTCACTACTGCTTGTCGATGAACTAGTTTCTTCAGATGAACTTGTGCTGGTTTCCGCAGTAGATGTTTGGGTTTCCGAAGACGATTCACTACTGCTCGAAGTTGGACTAGTTTCTTCAGAAGTAGTTTTGCTAGTTTCTCCACTAGATGTTTGTGTTACTGAGGATGACTCACTACTGCTTGATGATGAACTGGTTTCTTCCGATGAACTTGAGCTTGTTTCCTCAGTAGATGTTTGCGTTTCTGAGGAAGATTCGCTGGAGCTTGTTGATGAACTAGTTTCTTCAGATGTAGTTGGGCTGGTTTCCGCAGTAGATGTTTGTGTTTCAGAGGACGATTCACTACTGCTCGAAGTTGGACTACTTTCTTCAGAAGTAGTTTTGCTTGTTTCTCCACTAGATGTTTGTGTTTCTGAGGATGACTCACTACTGCTTGATGATGAACTGCTTTCTTCAGATGTAGTTGTGCTGGTTTCTCCAGTAGATGTTTGTGTTTCGGAAGTCGATTCACTACTGCTTGTCGATGAACTAGTTTCTTCAGATGAACTTGTGGTGGTTTCCGCAGTAGATGTTTGGGTTTCCGAAGACGATTCACTACTACTCGAAGTTGGACTAGTTTCTTCAGAAGAAGTTGAGCTGGTTTCTCCACTAGACGTTTGCGTTTCCGAGGAGGATTCACTACTGGTCGAAGTTGGACTAGTTTCCTCAGACGTAGTTGTGCTGGTTTCTCCAGTAGATGTTTGTGTTTCCGAGGACGATTCACTACTGCTTGTCGATGAACTTGTTTCTTCAGATGAACTTGTGCTGGTTTCCGCAGTAGATGTTTGTGTTTCAGAGGACGATTCACTACTGCTCGAAGTTGGACTAGTTTCTTCAGACGTAGTTGTACTGGTTTCTCCACTAGATGTTTGAGTTTCCGAGGACGATTCACTGCTGCTTGACGATGAACTGGTTTCTTCCGATGAACTTGTGCTTGTTTCCTCAGTAGATGTTTGCGTTTCTGAGGAAGATTCACTGGAGCTTGTTGATGAACTAGTTTCTTCAGATGTAGTGGGGCTGGTTTCCGCAGTAGATGTTTGTGTTTCAGAGGAGGATTCACTGCTGCTCGAAGTTGGACTAGTTTCTTCAGACGTAGTTGTACTGGTTTCTTCACTAGATGTTTGTGTTTCAGAGGACGATTCACTGCTGCTTGACGATGAACTGGTTTCTTCCGATGAACTTGTGCTGGTTTCCTCAGTAGATGTTTGTGTTTCCGGGACGATTCACTACTGGTCGGTTAGTTAGTTTCTTCAGACGTAGTTGTATGGTTTCTCCACTAGATGTTTGTGTTTCCGAGGACGATTCACTGCTGCCGACATTGAACTGGTTTCTTCCGATGAACTTGAGCTTGTTTCCCTCAGTAGATGTTTTGCGTTTTCTGAGGAGATTCGCTGGAGCTTGTTGGTGATTTAGTTTCTTCAGATGTAGTTGGGCTGGTTTCCGCAGTAGATGTTTGTGTTTCAGAGGACGATTACTACTGCTCGAAGATGGACTAGTTTCTTAGACAATGGATTGTACTGGTTTTCTTCACTAGATGTTTGTGTTTCAGAGGACGATTCACTGCTGCTTGACGATGAACTGGTTTCTTCCGATGAACTTGTGCTGGTTTCCTCAGTAGATGTTTGTGTTTCAGATGATGATTCACTACTGCTCGAAGTTGGACTAGTTTCTTCAGACGTAGTAATGCTGGTTTCTCCACTAGATGTTTGCGTTTCCGAGGACGATTCACTACTGCTCGAAGTTGGACTAGTTTCTTCAGACGTAGTAATGCTGGTTTCTCCACTAGATGTTTGCGTTTCCGAGGACGATTCACTGCTGCTTGATGATGAACTAGTTTCTTCAGATGTAGTTGTGCTGGTTTCCGCAGTAGATGTTTGTGTTTCAGAGGACGATTCACTACTGCTCGAAGTTGGACTAGTTTCTTCAGACGTAGTTGTGCTGGTTTCTCCACTAGATGTTTGTGTTTCCGAGGACGATTCACTACTGCTCGAAGTTGGACTAGTTTCTTCAGACGTAGTTGTACTGGTTTCTCCACTAGATGTTTGAGTTTCCGAGGACGATTCACTGCTGCTTGACGATGAACTGGTTTCTTCCGATGAACTTGTGCTTGTTTCCTCAGTAGATGTTTGCGTTTCTGAGGAAGATTCACTGGAGCTTGTTGATGAACTAGTTTCTTCAGATGTAGTTGTGCTGGTTTCCGCAGTAGATGTTTGTGTTTCAGAGGACGATTCACTACTGCTCGAAGTTGGACTAGTTTCTTCAGACGTAGTTGTACTGGTTTCTTCACTAGATGTTTGTGTTTCAGAGGACGATTCACTGCTGCTTGACGATGAACTGGTTTCTTCCGATGAACTTGTGCTGGTTTCCTCAGTAGATGTTTGTGTTTCCGAGGACGATTCACTACTGCTCGAAGTTGGACTAGTTTCTTCAGACGTAGTTGTGCTGGTTTCTCCACTAGATGTTTGTGTTTCCGAGGACGATTCACTGCTGCTTGACGATGAACTGGTTTCTTCCGATGAACTTGAGCTTGTTTCCTCAGTAGATGTTTGCGTTTCTGAGGAAGATTCGCTGGAGCTTGTTGATGAACTAGTTTCTTCAGATGTAGTTGGGCTGGTTTCCGCAGTAGATGTTTGTGTTTCAGAGGACGATTCACTACTGCTCGAAGTTGGACTAGTTTCTTCAGACGTAGTTGTGCTGGTTTCTCCAGTAGATGTTTGTGTTTCAGAGGACGATTCACTACTGCTCGAAGTTGGACTAGTTTCTTCAGACGTAGTTGTGCTGGTTTCTCCAGTAGATGTTGGTGTTTCCGAGGACGATTCACTACTGCTTGTCGATGAACTTGATTCTTCAGATGAACTTGTGCTCGTTTCCGCGGTAGACGTTTGTGTTTCCGAGGACGATTCACTACTGCTCGAAGTTGGACTAGTTTCTTCAGAGGTAGTTGTGCTGGTTTCTCCACTAGATGTTTGTGTTTCCGAGGACGATTCACTACTGCTTGTCGATGAACTTGTTTCTTCAGATGAACTTGTGCTGGTTTCCTCAGTAGATGTTTGTGTTTCCGAAGACGATTCACTACTGCTCGAAGTTGGACTAGTTTCTTCAGACGTAGTTTTGCTGGTTTCACCACTAGATGTTTGCGTTTCCGAGGACGATTCACTACTGCTCGAAGTTGGACTAGTTTCTTCAGAAGTAGTTTTGCTTGTTTCTCCACTAGATGTTTGTGTTTCTGAGGATGACTCACTACTGCTTGATGATGAACTACTTTCTTCAGATGTAGTTGTGCTGGTTTCTCCAGTAGATGTTTGTGTTTCGGAAGTCGATTCACTACTGCTCGAAGTTGGACTACTTTCCTCAGACGTAGTTGTGCTGGTTTCTCCAGTAGATGTTTGCGTTTCCGAGGACGATTCACTACTGCTTGTCGATGAACTTGTTTCTTCAGATGAACTTGTGCTGGTTTCCGCAGTAGATGTTTGTGTTTCAGAGGACGATTCACTACTGGTCGAAGTTGGACTAGTTTCTTCAGACGTAGTTGTACTGGTTTCTCCACTAGATGTTTGAGTTTCCGAGGACGATTCACTGCTGCTTGACGATGAACTGGTTTCTTCCGATGAACTTGTGCTTGTTTCCTCAGTAGATGTTTGCGTTTCTGAGGAAGATTCACTGGAGCTTGTTGATGAACTAGTTTCTTCAGATGTAGTTGGGCTGGTTTCCGCAGTAGATGTTTGTGTTTCAGAGGACGATTCACTACTGCTCGAAGTTGGACTAGTTTCTTCAGACGTAGTTGTACTGGTTTCTTCACTAGATGTTTGTGTTTCAGAGGACGATTCACTGCTGCTTGACGATGAACTGGTTTCTTCCGATGAACTTGTGCTGGTTTCCTCAGTAGATGTTTGTGTTTCCGAGGACGATTCACTACTGCTCGAAGTTGGACTAGTTTCTTCAGACGTAGTTGTGCTGGTTTCTCCACTAGATGTTTGTGTTTCCGAGGACGATTCACTGCTGCTTGACGATGAACTGGTTTCTTCCGATGAACTTGAGCTTGTTTCCTCAGTAGATGTTTGCGTTTCTGAGGAAGATTCGCTGGAGCTTGTTGATGAACTAGTTTCTTCAGATGTAGTTGGGCTGGTTTCCGCAGTAGATGTTTGTGTTTCAGAGGACGATTCACTACTGCTCGAAGATGGACTAGTTTCTTCAGACGTAGTTGTACTGGTTTCTTCACTAGATGTTTGTGTTTCAGAGGACGATTCACTGCTGCTTGACGATGAACTGGTTTCTTCCGATGAACTTGTGCTGGTTTCCTCAGTAGATGTTTGTGTTTCCGATGATGATTCACTACTGCTCGAAGTTGGACTAGTTTCTTCAGACGTAGTTATGCTGGTTTCTCCACTAGATGTTTGCGTTTCCGAGGACGATTCACTGCTGCTTGATGATGAACTAGTTTCTTCAGATGTAGTTGTGCTGGTTTCCGCAGTAGACGTTTGTGTTTCAGAGGACGATTCACTACTGCTCGAAGTTGGACTAGTTTCCTCAGACGTAGTTGTGCTGGTTTCTCCAGTAGATGTTTGTGTTTCAGAGGACGATTCACTACTGCTCGAAGTTGGACTAGTTTCTTCAGACGTAGTTGTGCTGGTTTCTCCAGTCGATGTTTGTGTTTCTGAGGACGATTCACTACTGCTCGAAGTTGGACTGGTTTCTTCAGACTTAGTTGTGCTTGTTTCTCCAGTAGATGTTTGTGTTTCCGAGGACGATTCACTACTGCTCGAAGTTGGACTAGTTTCTTCAGAAGTAGTTGTGCTGGTTTCTCCACTAGATGTTTGCGTTTCCGAGGACGATTCACTGCTGCTTGATGATGAACTAGTTTCTTCAGATGTAGTTGTGCTGGTTTCCGCAGTAGATGTTTGTGTTTCCGAGGACGATTCACTACTGCTTGACGTTGAACTAGTCTCTTCAGATGTAGTTGTGCTGGTTTCCGCAGTAGACGTTTGTGTTTCAGAGGACGATTCACTACTGCTCGAAGTTGGACTAGTTTCCTCAGACGTAGTTGTGCTGGTTTCTCCAGTAGATGTTTGTGTTTCCGAGGACGATTCACTACTGCTCGATGTTGAACTTGTTTCTTCGGATGTAGTCGAGCTTGTTTCAATAGTAGGTGGTGTTGTTGTTGTCGTTGTTGTCGTTGTTGTTGTTGTTGTTGTAGTTGTCGTTGTTGTCGTTGTTGTCGTAGTTGTTGTTGTTGTCGTTGTTTCCGTTGTTGTCGTAGATTTTGGTTTTTGAGTACCTTGTCCTCTGTCTCCAGCATTAATCTTTATATGGACATGTGTAGCATTTATTTCTGTCTGACAATGAATGATTGCCAGTAGCAGAAACAGCAGACACTTTATTAACGGTTTCATTCTGAAAACTATATCCTTAATGTGTCTTTTGTAATTGGTGTTGCCTTACTTGATCTTTTGTTTAATTCAGTCTTATTTTTATACATCGTAATTTGCTTATTTTCGACTGGCCGATCTTCGATAAATGCATTATATGCTGATTTGCATGAGAATATGACAAATTACACCGGATTGAATCATATATTTTGTGCATGAACATGATGTATTGTGTCTACTTAATTTTAAGCATATTGCAACTTCAAGCTCTTTGGTTCCATTTGATCTGCAACATTTTTTGAATAATTTCAAAGTCATTGATATACATATCTAACTTTACTTAACGCATGCATTAAGATTCAACCTATTTAACCATTCAGAAAGATTATACTGGCGATTTTACGCAATATAACATGCTTTTACCTATAGTCAATACGTTTTGCAATGTAATTAGGTTAGAAAATATAAAATAACCGCATTTTAATAGCTTCTGGAAGACATATTATGATGCCAAAATATACCTCAGTAGTTCTGAAGTATATAATACTTGAATAGCATCAAATCTGAAACACATTAAAATGAATCTACATATTTTACTTCTTTATACACATACTCTGATATGAATCAGATTACAGAAGGAAGCTTCAATAAATGCCGCATCATTCTATAGCCGAACAGATATTGTAGCCTATCTTCGATAATGCAACCCATAGCTGTTACCAATCTAGTTCCAACGAAGAATAAAAATCGGTTAATAACTTGTTAATGTAATTTAGAAAATGGCAAATAGTAACACATCAATGGCTTATATAAATTCGCTGTACAACTCAATCCATAATCAATGTAAAGAACACAATTCAAATTTAATAATTAAAACGGAAAATTCTCACAAAATATTTAGAAATGATTTCTACGCGAATTCCTTTCTTTCTACGCCAATCTAGGCTACTTAACCAAAGAGGAATCGCTTAATTAATATTACAAATAATATCTATTAATAATACAAAGTTATAATAATAATATCATACTAACATTTGTACCGCTTACATCTTGGGCAGTCATAATTAAACACAAAAAGATATTAACGCATTAACTTTATAAATGTGCGTTACGTCAATACGTATTTAAAATATATAAGTATTACAAAGGATTAACAGACAAATAATAGAACAATGGTCGTTTGAATAAAGTCAATAAAATTTATATTAAAATAATCAATCAATATCCCACTAAGTCAGCTAGGCGTTTGGACTACTATATAACTGTTTAACTAGATATTAAATCTTTCTAACTGCACTACTACTTCTTCATTCTTTTCCGAAATGGAGGTTGATAGAACTAAATCGCGGCTCAACTCCGCTGACCATCCTAATTATCTATGATCGGCCGCCATTAGGTACTATTCGGCGAGCGTGTCGCACCAATTTCCAACGTGCTTCTTGTTTATTCTTACGACAAATTAATATATCAATAGTAGGCTTACGGCTATTAGCTTCATTGAGACGTATAATATAAAATTACCAATCACTGGTTCTCCCTATAAAATGTCATACAATCTATTATGCGCAGATAGATTTTCCGAGTTTCAATTTGCGCATAAACAAATAAAATAAACAATATCAAATACTGGATTTCTTCTGCTGTTTTTCTTTACAAAGACGATGTATACTTAATTCTTAACGGAAGGCTATTATCTTTATTAGCGTGGAAAATTCATTAATACCTACCACCAGTTCTGTGCTGCTGTTTTTCTCACGAAAATTAATCATCTATTCTTACCATACGGCTATTTGCTACGCCGGTGCGTAAAGGGTACAAACTTCAATCGTTGTTTTGTCTCAGTCTTAGAAGAAGCCATCACATAAATGCAGCCGTGTTGTCGAAAGAAAATCTTCAATATAAACCAATGGGTTGAGGTGCTTCAGCTGTCATCTTTAATCGAACAAACATAAATAATAATGGGTAATTTGTTTGACGTGTAAATACAATAACGACCGACATCTCTTCTCAACGAATAATAAATATGAATTCTCACGAATGGTAACACATGTTCCTAAGATACTTCATCATCATTAAACAAATTCAATTTCTGCCACAACGTCCTCGTTATCTCAAATTGTTTATGGTCCAGCTGGAACCCACAACATAAGATCGGCCAATGGTTGCTTAAATGTCGAAAAATATATAACTATAACAAGCAAGCTATAAAACTTTTCATGACATACGTCTCTCAAATGAAAATCCCATGGTTCTCAGGATTCTACCGATCCGACAATGATGTGCATTTGCCACAATCGCGTGATCTATTTTCTACCGTTGCAAGCCGCAGGCAAATTTGATCTACAAGCATTAGCCTTTTCTTGAGTTTAAAATCTAACAGAGCTCTCAATTCTTAGAGGCGTTTTTCGCCAAAAGCGCACTTCAGTCTATAATGGTCAATAGATTAACCTCTCAATGTCTTTATCTACGCTTTATAGATATTATCTCAAACCAACATAACGTTAATACATATGTAATATGTGCATAAAATTAAGATCTTCAAAATATATTTAACATTAAAGCTCTGAGAAAGTCCAATATACACACCGCACTGAACTCAAAGCCCAAGTCCCAAACAATGGGAAAAGTCGTCGTTGGCACATTGCAATCACGAGCCGACGATTTCAATATGAAATAAGCTGAGAAGCATGGTTCAAGTGATTAGGGTTCATGTACTTACCTGGATATTAAATCGTCAGAAAGATTGGATCTCATCAGATTCATCGCATTTTTGCACGGAGATTCGAAAGAGAGTTTATAGCTTACTCGAATGCGATAGTCAAAGGCGTGCTGTCCTGGGTTCTGACAAAAACATTCAAATCCGATACTGGACACAGATAGCGGAGAACAAGAATAATTTCGCAACTATAGGCAACCTTAACATTTTCTATGAAAGAACTATCAAGCCTCATGTAGAATCAAAGAATTCCATCTCTACAGAAAATGGAGATGGCAAATTCATATTTTCCCTTGATAGAAGGATCTCCGGATAAGTATAATATATCAATCGGTTAGACTAGCACTTTAAAATTTCGGTACTTTCTTCTTTGCGACAACACCACAAATGCATATAATGTTAATTGCAACATACCTAAGCACAAAAATCTGTTTTATTTCAGGCATCTACGTTTACGGACATTATACCGAAACGAATTAATAGGAAATTGTGTAAACTAAGAATTAAACGAGATAATATAATAAAGTGTAGTCTTATTAATAGTATTAAACAAATGAGGTTAGATTCCATTGATAACGAAATTAATTCATCACTGCTAATAATTCGTCAAAGATCAGAACGAATTATTTTGGCCAAAATGAACAGTAATCCTAGATTAGGATTTAAACTCCTCACAGATTACAGTAAATACAAGGAAAAGTTAAAGCTTATACTACCTGTGGATAAAACTGAGTATGGATTTCTCTGCGAATTGGAGGAACTATTTGGCAATTTGATATGCAATCCACAGAATGAAAGAAATTTTATAGAACTATCTGATCCTTTGGGAGGCCAGGAACCCGGACTTGTTATTGACAGTGATGAATTGATAAAATTGATGTTAAAAATCAAATCAAAAAAACAAAAAGATCACCTTGGTATTTCGATTGATATACCTATCTACATGAGATTAATTGCACAATTATTGTGATGTGATAATTTTTTTAATATATATTGTACAATTTCCAATTTTATTATTTGATGGAATATGCGTGGTTTGAATCCAAATAAAGATATTCTATTCTATTCTATTCTATAAATAAACACTTAAAGAAAATAAGCACGAGAAGGTGAGTACGCTGTCTTCGCTGAAGCTAACAAAACCAAAGACTTTTTCCATTTGTCCTACTCCGCCATTTTTTTTCTTAATTTGGAAATCATAGCTATTTTTCTTGAAAGGAGTACGGTTATTTAACTTCCGTTATCAAGAAATGGTGACTCGACTATGAAGGAATTGAACTCAAAATTGTTCAATCGAATTTTAGTCAATCGCTAGGTTTGAAGAGATATGTAAAAAGTGCCAAAACTGGGACGCTGCATTTTCGAAAGCTGTATAGAACCCGGCTTACAAAACCTAGCGCATGAAGAATGAAATAAATTTCAATTATCTATATTTGCAAAGTTTTGCATTACTTTTGCACTGCAAAAATATTTTAATTTTCTTAAATCAGATCCTTAACTCATAGCTGTTCAGACTAATGGACTTTATTCACGACAAGCAAGATTCCGTTTCGTTTGTGGACGCAGCGACCAAATCAGGAATAGTCAGTTTCTTTGTCACTGTGCTTTGTTTGTAAACTTTGATCGTGAATTTTTGTGAGACGTTATTATAGTAAACAGATTCATAGATTAGTTCGTTCGCTGCAAATTCTGGACACTACATGAAGTGTTCTGATTAAGGTCAATACCGGTATACTGAATTAATTAATTTTCTACATTATACGAAGCTTAATTATACTAACTAATGCGTCTATAATTAGAAAGGTCATTATATCAACCTCGTAATCTTGATTTTAAAATTTGCATCCATTTTCGGTTTTTTGCTTTTGGGTTAGAGATCAGATGCGCTCCTAAAACGCAGTCAGATACATTTGATCTACGTAGGGTTTAAAAAAATTACACACCAACAACAGTCGAGCTCAATTATTCTATCGACTGGTAATTGAGAGCAGTGAAATTAAATGATTCATTATAAATAATTACGAACAATTTTATTTTGGATCTTCTTTACGCTGTTTTAATTAATGAATTTGATAGCGAGGCTATAAACTTCACAGTTATTGTAGGCACAGTAACAAGTACGTTAAACTAGTAGGTCTGTAATTCGACTTGAATAAACACACGACATTCACTATTTCCAAAGCGGAAGTTATACTTTCTTTTCAGTGCAAAGTGATTTACCTAATGGTCACGCCAAAGATAACTTAAGGACTCGCATGAATAATACTCGACGATCCTTATGAATTCCATTTGCAACATAAGTGAGCTTAGTTTTCGAATTAGGATTCGAGTTACTTAGTTCGTCATCCAGCCCATCCTGCCTTAAGAATATGAAACCTGGCTATTATGTGTCGAGGAAAATGCAATTGATAACGTGCTATGATTAGAGCCTACGTATAGTATTACGAGTCCACGGATGCGATGGAACATCCCACACTTAATATTGCAAACGTTGTCTAAAAATATTAAAATTAATAGGGCCTCCTCGGAAAGAGCCCCCTTATTGGTTTGGTTTGCCTCTTCAAAAACCAGACGAAGAAACAGAATAATAACTCTAACTAGCACTGGTTGTCAATGATGCTATGAAGATTAATTAAAAGCGTAGCCCTTCATGATCATTCAGGAAGCTGAATATTTAAGGCTTCGATGTAAATGTGGTACTCGACCATAGATAAACAGTGTCTCGACATCTGCTCTTTCGTCATCAGAAACCATGTATTTTGGACAGCAACAATGAGTAACGTCCATAGAGCTCGATTGAACAACTGCCGGTAAACTATGCTAGTTAACTACAGCAGGTAAAATACAGGTTTACAAACCTAAAGGGGAACTTTATTAAGCGGTTTAATGGTCAAGATAAAATAATAAAGTTGGATTAAATTTCAATATTTTAATGCTAAAATTGTATAAAATTAACTTCGTGGATGTGAACAATTTTTTTAAGTCATTAGAAGTTGATGACTACCTCCGAGAGTCCTGATAATTCTCGTTTCCTCTTCTGTTATTTGTTAGTTATAATGTTGAATTGGATCCTATTTTTTGCGGCATTTAGTATAGATTCTGTTTTAAGTGGAATGGTCAAATAATCCATTTAGCTCAGCGAGAAAACAGCTCTATTAACGACAGATAGGATCAATTTACGTTTTACTACACTATTAAGTAACTTGATGAGGCGATTTGTTTCGCTTTGGTTACTTGATAAATTATAATGTTATACGGAATTCTTATGCCAATTATTGTTAAAACCGTTGATTATTAAGAAAGATAACAAATTTGAGTTTTGGTTTATTTTCTGCGGTTCCTGTCATTTATCTTCTTTTTAGTAATATTGCACCAGTTTTGGTTATATTGGTTTGCATATATATATATATATATATATATATATATATATATATATATATATATATATATATATATATATATATATATATATATATATATATATATATATATATATATATATTTTCGCGCGTGTGGTGTGGTGGGTTTGTTATCGGAGATCAGTTTTAGGCATCTGCCTTTATTATTGATAATGGAAATATATTTCATTTTTAAGAAATTGAAAGAGAGAAAATAGAGCAGAGAAAGACGAAAATAAGTTATAAATTACACCATACAATAAATTCACTTGATTTTATAGAGATTGCACGAGAAATGTTAGAGTTGGGTCAAAAAAGCACAATTAATGTTTGGAAAAAATCGATCAAATATTGCTTAGGCAGATGCGATTTCAAAAGCGACCATATAAGCAAATAGTGCGAAGAGTGATTAACTTGATCTTGTAAACCATTTACTAGGTTTACATGAACATTAAACACGGTCCAAAATATGACACTTTCCAAAAACCTATTTATAAAAGCTTACATAAAAACAGTGGCTTTTTAAACACCGCAAACCTTTCACAACAATGGGTAAGACAACATTCAGCAGTAAAATAGTCACACCGTTATTATAAAATATATATACGTATTTAGGTAGTAAAATAGAAATGGCTAAATGACTAATAATACAATTTGTCTATAATCTGATGAAAGGAGGATGAAGGTCTTGATTAGGATACGAAATTCCACAGTTACTGAAAGGTAAATTGTCCCACATGACAAGTTAAAAATTATATTGACTTGCTTACCAAAAATCAAACAGTAAAAACGCATGAGCCACGTCACATGCAATCTCCCTTATCTATCGGTTAAAAAATTGCTCTCCGTGATAAATAATAAAATGAAGATTCACAAATGAGAATATCCATTCATAATTATTAAAATGCACAAGATTAACCGATCTTAACTTGGTAATATATTTGCTTTATGATAAAAACATTTATATTTTATAACAAACGTATTGAGGTTAGTGCGTAATGATATGGAATAAAGAGAGAATGGTTTAAAACAATATTCTGACTGTGAAAATTGACATGATACTAAAATGCGTCTGAATAATCAGAACTATTCACGGACACATATATGAACGAAATAAAATGTCCCGAACCACTAGAAATGAGATAATAATTCTATTTGTACTCCAAACATATTGTACATTTATTTCTCATTTCTATAAATCAATCTACGTTTGACCAACGGGCAATTCAATTTCGATTAAAATTTCAAAAAAAATCACACCATATTTCAAGAATGCAGTTTTCATTAAGGTAATGTCCTTGACACTTGTGCGTCTTTTCAGTGTGCTATTTATATTTGCATTGGTTTATATGACATAAAAATTTTATGTCTCAAACGTGAAGCTGATTTTTAGGTCTTGAATAGGGTATGCTAAGACCCAGAATAGGATGCATACTTATTCATATCCCAATCTTGTCAATTATCATAAACGATTTATTATTTCTCAATTTCGACGAAATCATTGTATTTCATGAATTGCCTTTTCTAATATGTGTAATTTTTTTATTATAAGGACGAAAAATAAATGATCAAATCATGCCATTGGAATGTGCCAAAGCTTCAGTTTTTTTAAATCAGATCGTCGGTGTCAAGTTCGAACAGTAGATCGAAAGCGGAGCTGAAAAAAATCAACTTGACGAAAAAATTGACAGCAAATCTCACGAAAATCCACCAGAATAATGCCGATAATTTAACATGTGTGCTGATTACTGACGTGCAAACCTGTACTCATACGGACTTTATCAAGTTCAAACGAACTGTAGGTTGGTCTGTGGAGTTCATACAAATTCATAAGTAATCAGTTTATTGGATGGTTATTATTAATAATTGTACACCATTTATTCCTTGAATAAGAACAAAAGTAGCAAGCAGTTATATCGCAGGAAAGGATTCTCTTCTTATCAGACTCATACCAATTCAAGTGAACTTTGGCTACTACATTGTCAATTTTTGTATCAAAATGTAATACCATTAATATTTTGTGGTTGCAATTCAGCAACTTTCATGTAAATTATGCACATTTCCCTAAATAAAATCAGTATAACAGACGTATGTTTTGCTCTTGAACGATACTTTAGTAATTTTGCTTTGCATAATTAATAGGGTTCCAAACAAATTTGGCTTTAAATGACACGCAGATTCACAGATGTGACAACCTGTGGTTGGTAACAATTTGATATAAACATAATTGAAATACAAAAGAAGGTACAAACTAAATCCTGTGTAACCGGGGTTCAACCTTTACCACATTTTGGCTCTAGTAGCAAATTTGGTCATACAATGGAAGAAACTAACGGTTCCCAATTACATATAACTTGTAAAATTAAATAGTAGGGAATCCATTTTGCGTGAGTTGAGGATAGTCCTGGCTACTTCCTAGAAAGTAGCAGCGATATTCGAAATTCTTATAGTTTATTCAAATAATATTTGTGCATTGAAAATAAACAACAGTCCGCTTTTTCCAGTCATGCAAAAATTGTAGACCACACTATTATTTACGTTTCAAACTCCTTTGGGCATTAGCAGAACAACATTTAACTGCCTAACTCATACCAAACCAAAATGACACTGGTTAAAACTGATTTTGAAAAATGCAGTATAAAAAACTGTTACCATAGTCCCCGCAGTCAATAGTTGCTTATCTGATCAGTTCATATGATAGTGCTGAAAGGTACACAGTTATGATCGTGACCGTATGAAATTGTGCCACCTGAATTCCAAGCACGCACAAGGTATTTGGATAAAAGCGGATAAGAACTGAACTCTTGATTTTAAAATTATATATATATATATATATATATATATATATATATATATATATATATATATATATATATATAAGCTATTGATTAATGTAATGTTGGCTAACTGTTCTTCGCAAAATTCTTTGTTTAGGACAAATAATATATAATATACCGTGTGTATTGAACGTAAAATTGGCTCCAACTGATGGGTGGTCAGTATGCACGAAATTTATGTTTACATGAATTCATATATTACGCCCATGCAAACTTTCATTTATCCTTCTGGTCCTACACAAAATAATTTATTATTAGGGGCGCAACGCCTTATACACAATCGTGTGTGTATTAGTTTACCGCGGAAAACATAATATAAACATTATATTTTAAATAAAACAATGCCACGTTTAACGCGAAATATGATAATTCATGGAGATCGGGGCCATATTGTATGGATTTGCAGGAGAAAAATTTGTTCAAAATTTTTTGTATTTCTCAAAAACTAGTGTGTTGTTACACTTTACAGCTTTGGTACATTTTATATATAGTGCGTTTGCTATGAAACCGCATTTCCGAAGACTTTCTATGATGTTAGCTACGTTATTGCTTGAATACATTTTCGGATAGGAGATTGAACCGCCCAACTGTACCATATATCTTGACCAAATATATAATTGGTATATGTCATAGAACTGGCTCATATTGGTAAGTACTCTCCTGTTCATACCGAATTGCAGATATACTTTTTTACAATTCAAGCTAATTTGTAACGAGGTTCCAAAAATCTAATATACAGTTGCATATTGTGCGGTTGTTAAAAATAATGAAAAACAAGTTTGGGTTTATCTGAATTCGAAAAAACTTTATTTAAATCAATTTCTTTGGCATTTCAAAGGCTGCGAAATTTGATTAATGGTAAGTACAAAGAACATTTAAAACAAACAAAATAAAATCATTTAAGCAAAGTGCGAAAGTAACTTAAATTAATTAGTGAGGCTATCTAGATCTGTTTAAGTTTAATGAATCAAGAAATTATGTAGTTGACTTTGTAATTACATAACAGCCATTTCTTTCTTTCTATTTGCTCAAAATAAACAATGATCAATAAGCGTGACGAAAATGGCATCAAACATCTTCAATATATAAAGCAAAAATGCAGTTTAAATGTGAAAAACTGAATTTTTTGCCATCCATTAGGGCGTTGCGCTTGTAAAACAAAAAATCCCCTTGATTAGGCGAGAAAATTCAACTTTTACTTAACTGATGTGAAGTCAGTCATGGAAATCATGGGTATCTCTGATAGCTGAAATTGTTTAAATGTTAAAAAATATGCAATGGAAATTCTTACAGACAGCACAAATATAGAATGGTATTCAAATTGTAGTTAGTTTTTTTATCATCCAACTAAAAGCTATATTCACATTTTTCATACGCTTATATTTCACGGTTTACACCCTGTATTTTCAGCGTAATATTTGATTGTTTTAAGTGATAAGTCAATTAAAATTCATTATTACGTACGTATAAAGAGTAGGACAAGGTGAACAAACGATTTTCACAAACAATTAAAAATACGGTTTCTGAACTTGTGCTTCATCAATAAGTGTGGCATGTTGTGGACAGATGTACACCACCTTGTGGTAAGAGTTTTACTACACAAAATTTATTACAGCAGCTGTATCGGATGATCTACTAGCCTAAGTTGTTTTTTGAACAATGTTAAAAAATTTTAACCAGCCGCATATGATGGGAAAATTTACTATGGACCAGAGATGCTGATGCACTGCAGTTCTCTAGGAACTTCAACTGAGTACAACTAGAAACGATTCAACAAAAAACAAACAAAAATATATGTACAGGTTCTACCAGATGAGATGCATTTCTTGTACCAACTCGTAACCAATTGACACACACTGTTCCTGGACTGTCGATTGTACAACATCTGAACAGTTATATTTTACATTTATTTGCAAATTTCCAGAAAATCAGAAGAGCTATTCAATTTGGCATTCATTAATAGCGCAAGGGATGAGCAAACACAATGATATCAAACAATAATTTTGCACGGAAAACAATCAAAATTAAACCTGTTGCACTTTATGGCTCAACTAGTGACGTTAACACATGTGATTGTGTTTGTCATGGATGCAACGAAAATATTGAAAAAGATTTCAACGTATCTACAGAGAACTTCTTCAGACGATTTGTCTTTTAATTAAAAGTTATGTAACATAAATAAACGTAGGAACCGCATTTCAGCTTTGCAAAAAATAATATGCAAAATGTGATTTAATCTTCATTAATCAATCAACTGTCATGTTCTGATTAGGTTTGTGATGAAAATTGCAAGTAAAAACACTGCAGTAGTTTTGCTACAGTTTGTGGATGTTGAAGTTTTTTTGATGCGTGAATTCAATAACTTCCAAATAATCAATTTTTGTTCTGTGAAAGAAGTTGGGAAGCTTCAGTTAAACATCAATTATTTTGGACCTCGGTAGTCGCACATTATTGCAAACCTACCATCAATGCACATACGGATGCGATTTTCCTTCTAATGTGGTCATGAGAACACGACGACGAACTGAATAACGAGGATCAAACCTGAATACATATAGTCTCGCATACATAGTAGTTGACAGAAAATGTCGGCTGCAAAATTTCTTTGCAGTCACGGGCTAAACATTTTGGAGATTTCGTCACAAATAAATAAGTTATAAAATTAAACAATAATAGATTTCGTTGGTTGCGATGATTATTCTGTAGATTAAATTTTATTGCAGCATAAAGCCCAGTCCGCTGTTATTTTATTAGTCTCAAATAATTAAAAATGTGCGGTCTGCTCCAAATAATAGATGAAGATTTACAGTTTTTTGTGACACAATTGGTACAATTCAATTTGTGTATAACTAGAGTTCGCAAATTTGATTTACTGAAAATTCATGAATTGTTTGGGGGATATTAAAATTGAGAGCCCAAATCCAGTCACACGTAGTGACAGAATGTTTTCTATGTTTTTAAACTAGCCATATTAAATAACACTCGTGCTTATCAGCAGCTTGAATTTTGGAACTATTACCACTGCCTACGCAATAAATGAGTTTAACCAATATCAGTCTCAGAAAAAAAAAGAAAATGTGCATAATATTAAAATATCTATAGATTATTATCTCAATATCAAAAGGCAGTTGAGTAGGCACATTATGTTAGTGTTTCCCCCATCATGCAACAATTCCAGGCACATTTGTTTTTGACCTAATGAGAATGTAAAAATACACTTTGTCAGAATAACAGACCCAATATAGTTAGACAAGAGAGATTCTAGATTCTTCGTATTTCGGACTTATTTGGGAACAATTATAACGATCTTATTGTGTATGAGGAATGGGCTGATGCAACGGATAATTTGTTTAGCATGTTCAATTGAAAAAATAACTGACTAACGTCCAACTTTATAAATTTCTTTTTTTTAATTCCAGGTAAATGAAAATGAAGAGAGAGAGAGACTTCTACAAGATTTGTTGAACATTTCTATATTAGGGTTATTTAAGAAAAAAATCAGACTTTAGATTCAATGGATTGTTTATTAGTGACATCTGAAAACGCCACATGCCTCCACGAATAAACAATTTACAGACAAACATTGGTTTACTCTAATATAACATAAATGGAAACACAGAAAGCACGTTCCGACAAAAAATAATTTACTCTTTACACACAATCTTTTACTTAATAAAAAAATTTAATAGTAACCAATTCTGATGTTCTTTTAACACAAACCTACAACTAAACCGACATAATTATATTCAGCTAGCAATACATTCTTCTATATTGAGATATATGCATCTCAAGGTAAACAGGTTTAGAAGGATCATCAAGTAAACGCTGTTAAAAATCATTTGATCTAACATATTCAGGTGAGCCATTTGGTTATGTAATTCATTTTAACGCTACACCAACATACATATTTATCATTCCTAGAGATCAACCTAAATTTATCAAGTTCATGCCTGTCAAGCAAAAGCGGATCATTAGTAAGCGTCCAAATTTTCACTAAACTAATACGTCTCTTTATCTAGCCATCGAATGTATTTTTTTCGTATCTATGCTTGTGTCAGCTTAAAACCATGTTGAGAGTTTGGCAAATTAATTCCGAGATGTTAAATAAGCAAGGTTGTTGATGTTGGTTTGCCAGTGGGAACAAATGGTACCGCAAGTGGAACTTTCTATCCGCGAATTAAAATCAAAAAGCTGAGGCTAAATTGAAATTAAAAATATGCCGAAATAGCGAAGGCAATTTAAATGAAAATGCATGAAAATGCAAAGTTAAGTATATTTAAAATAAAAGTGAAAGGGCCTATGCATAAGTGGATAATTCCAAACTAATTTCTGAAAAATTATAATTCATTAGTAAAAACACAATAAAGATTAAACGTAATCCTATTAACTGCAAAAATATAATTAAAATTATAATGTTAAATATATTCGCTGTTTTATCACTATTTTTTATATTTTACTCTGTATATTTAATTTTACAGATTCACCCGGTCTTCCTTTCCTGCAAATGAGTATTGCCTCATTGACGAATTAAACTATTGATTTTCAAACCCCTGTTTTATGCTATCCCCTTCTTACCTTAATTGAACACATACTTTCTTCTACATACGTGAGATTAGAGTCGTATACCGCTGAAGTAAACATAGCGATTATTCTTTCATTTTGGTTTGGTAGTTAGCTGCCTAAGGTGAGTGTTTGTGTAAATAGTATTATAGCCTATTATTTGGCTCTTAATATTTTCATTTCTCTACTGCATTTTGAATTTTTTATTTCCTAATTACCACGGTAATCTTGAAGTTTCTCCTGAATTGCATGTATCAAATCAGAATCGAATTTCAATATTACTCCTTCAATTGTCTTTGAAAATTTCATTACGAAATCTCATTTTTTCATTTTTAAATTTCAAATTGGCTAGTCTAAAATGCCGCAATATTGTACATGCCAAAATGCGAATTTTC
Organism: Eudiplozoon nipponicum; assembly: GCA_029291075.1. Classification (NCBI taxonomy): domain Eukaryota; kingdom Metazoa; phylum Platyhelminthes; class Monogenea; order Mazocraeidea; family Diplozoidae; genus Eudiplozoon; species Eudiplozoon nipponicum. The sequence goes on along the minus strand of JAQBSW010002169.1, from coordinate 37,342 downwards.
TTACCACAAGAGTTATTAGAGTTAACATTATTCAGGAAAATCGAATAGATAAATTTTTTAAGCGGGCTTTCCAAATATCCCTCAATTCTGCCTCTGATTCACATCAAGGAATACTTTCTCTTCCATCGTTTACTTCTCCATGAAATTAAGATGAACCATATCATTTGCATAATGAAAAAAAGATTTTTTTAAATTTCTCATTAGTATGTTTCCAAATTATAAGAACATCATCAAAGAATCTTAAAAAAAGTTCGGCTTAGTAAGAGTTCTTTCACGGAATGTTCTCTGCAAATAACAAATGAATATGTTAGCAATCGGTACAGACAATATATGCCACATTGGTATACCTCTCACTTTTTAATAGCATTCCTTTCTGAAGTTAAAGTATGTAGACGACAGACATATTTTTGATATTTATATAACACTTCTTTATCTCATAAGGCTTCCATTTAAAACCTCTGCGTATCAAATAAGCAACCGTTTCAACCACCCGAATGCCTTTGAATCATTTATATTTGTGTGCATATATATAACATCTAATCTGGCTAATCAGTCAGTTTTAATTTACTTATATTTTTTGACTACATCCAAGCAATGAGAGGTGTTCATTATTATTCGTTTTTAAGAGTAGGAATATTTTCTCATTCTACAACAAAGAAATTGATTTATTAAAAAAGTTGGTGAATTTTGGACATTTAAAATTATTCTTATTAGTCCGCATTCCTTATGGACTTTTTCTAAACAATATACCCTGAGTTGGATTGTGTCTTTATGTATAATTGAGGCACCAAGCGTATTATCCATTTTCTTCGACTAAACCATTTTATTTATCAAAACGCTAAACTCGTCCTGTAAGTTGTCTTTGGATTCCTTATTTATTTATGTGTGAACCTACTTATTTTCGTGGTGTTCATAAATAATTTCCTCGTAGATTAACCGGTACATCATAACCGTTGCAAAAATTAGACATTACATTATTAAGCGTCAAACTTTTCATAAGGCAGAACAACTTATAATCAGATTTAAACTTATCTTCCGTATAATTAACTACCAGAAGCAAAATTTCTTATTCGACTTTCATTGCTTCCGTTTCTGAGAGATACATGAAAAAATTTTTAAAAATATATAAGAATTTAGTTCTGAGGCGAGCATTCCAAAGGAAGTATTTCTAGCTAAAGTATAAATTTACAACCCTCTTTAGAAGGAATATCAATGTCCATAGGTTTTGTTATTTTACTACCTAGGCGTTCTATCTTTTATCATGCATAGTTTTAAATTTTTTTCTCGATTAAAAACTAGCTTTATCACTAAACTCGTCTATGCAATTAAGACCATTAATCTGTGTCTGAGAAAGCAACAGAAGTCTTAGTTTAGACTTATTTGTCATCAATTTATATCTTTGCATATCAAAATTTTAACTACATTATAATTTTTTATTTTGTGAAGTTCTTTAATTTTATTCTTGTATTTAATAAAGCTTCATTTAATCTGTATTTTATTTTGATTCAAACATTATAATTTGATTACAATTATCCATATATGCATGCGCCTTTTCGTTTTTACTTTAAATATCCTTTGGTTCCTTCGCGCTTTCATGTTTTTTCATTTAAATTGCCTTCGTTTATTCGGAATATGTTTGATTTCAATGTAACCTCAGTTTTTTATTTCATTTGCAGATATCGAGTTCCGTATAGACGCTTGTTTTTTATCTGCTTTTGCTTGACGGGCATGAAAATGGTAAATTTTTGTGGAACACCGGGAAAGATTGTTATTTATGTTGGCCTAACCTTAATTTGATAAAGAAATTTTCGGACAATTTGTAAATGGCTAAACGCTAAATGTCTTACACTAGAGATAATAAAATAGTTAATGAGATTATGCGTTCTTTATTTTTGCAAAATTTGAAATGTTTGATGGATCTTCAAATTCTACATGAAATAATTAGTGGTGCTACTGAAAGCCGAATCATAAAACTTAAAAATGTGTTTGCTTTTGCTTGATAGTTCGAACGTTTTGGCATTTAGAAGAATTCCAGTTCACTATTCATTTTCTTTATATAGTATCATTCAGACTAGCGAATAATGATGGATTCCACAAGAGATTCTATATTAATAAATAAGACTAATTGCAATAACTAGAAAGATTACACGATTTATCTTAAATATATTGATTGGTTCTTTACGCAGAATCTAAGTAAATTGTAAACAACCTTAATATTTTCATTGCACATGAAGTTAAACAAAAAATAATTATTTGATAAAAGTTCAAATAATATATTGGAATTCGTATACAATCATGGCCAACAAAAATGCACCTAAAACTTTAGATTTCGGATTAACTTTCTAATAAAAATGAATGAAAATTTAGATGTACGATTTCACTACGCATTGTAGCGAAATAATCAGCACGCATATTCTATTTGTCAAACATTGCGTTGTCTGCGACGCTTTAATTACCCGCATCTTACGTTTATGTGTTTTTCAGTGAACATGGGTGAACTATAATCTTTTTATTTTAAAATTTACACAAAATGTTGCTTACGGAAACTGACTAGATTTTGATAAAATTGTTTTAGGGTCGTCTTCTTGACAACTTTGTCAACGACAGGTTCAAGTATTACATTTTATATATTAAATATTTCCAAGAAAACTTTGCTGCATTACAAAAAATGATATTTTCTAGGAGACCTGTTACTGTATTCTACAGAAACGTGCTTTCTTGAATGCGATGAAACCAGACTAAGGCACAAACAGAACCTAAAAAATCTGATACTTGGCGCAAGCGGGGAGACAGTCATCTGGCCTTAGACTTTACTCAAAATCCTTAAATAGTACCAAACCTCTCACCAAGGGTTTTTTGATTATGGCGCAATCATCTACCACACAAAACCGAAGATTATCTAGATTCCAAATCTGAAAATTTTTATTGTACCCAGGTTTTTATACGAGAATGTTACAATCGATGGCATGCAATAGAGGGGAACTCTTTACAATTGAATTGAGCCTACTATAAATCCAATTAAAAATAGTGAAACATTTTATCATTGCTGCTATCCTAATCTGTAAACGGGATTGAGATATTTTGATATATAATTATCGTTAATCTTGGTTTAAATATCATATAAAGTATTCAAAGAATTTCGGAAATGAAGAACAAGAAAACGAACTGTGGATATCCATAGATATTCTTCATCACTTGGTGAATTGTGTCAAGTCAAAACTTCAGTTGTCCTACTCGAGCAAAGGCATTCGATTGAGGCAATTTCAGCATTTTGAAAACGTTGGTTGGGGGTTGTTAGTTAACTTTTAAATTTTAAGATTATTCAAATTTCGATCTCATGAAAGCAACTTTCACCTACCAAAACTATTAGAATAATCGCAGCTCTTTCAGTTATCTAATTCTGCTTATAATTATATAATAGCCTGAAAAATGCGGCAGACTAATTTAGCGTCCGGTTATGGAAGATCAAAGTAAATAAAGACCAGACAATTTGTGAAAATAGTAATAATTACCGAAAAGACGGCATTAGTAATTGCCTAGATCAGTTGATATAATACCTCCATGAAAATATCACTTTAATTTCCAACATTCCATTTCAGGAACGAGCTTTCAGTCGCTGGAAACAACTCCTAAACGAATGTCAAAATCCATTGATGTCTAACCGCAACCAATGTAGAAGGATTAACTAGTATAGTGATTCAGAAACGCGCCAATCTTATTAAGAAGCACAGTCTATCTTCATATTTTCCTCGTCTCCAACTCTAAGTAGTACAGCTGCTTATTATTTCTAGACGCTCCTTTGCCACGAATTCTGAGCTTATTTCACCTATCTTTTGCAACCAAAACCCTTATTATGGTTCAAAGCGTGATTTAACTCAGGTTTTTTCGAGCTTTTTTCAATCGAAATGTCGAAAGAGTATCGACTTTTCTATAAGCCGGTTACGGTTATTGTGAAAAATGTAATATGAAAGCGTATAATTACACACTATCTACCATTTCCCATAGAGAAATATAATCTACCAAGGATACATCTGCTCATGCAAGTAAAATTTTAAAATTATGAGTTAACCCTAGTAAAACTCTATTTTGTAAGAAGTCGAAAGATCACAGCGGCTCTCAGGCAGTAGCACTTTGTGTAAGAACACCAATTTAAGTGGCGAATTGAACCAACTTCATTTTAATTATATTGGTGATAAAGAAATTAATTGGATGATTTCTAAACATATTTAATTGAAAATGATTATTATACAACAATATTATAATATATCTAAAATAATTTTTCTCTGAATATTCCTGACTAAGACTTAACATATCCATATAGAATATAAAAGTAATAACATAAACCGTACAGAGATAAGGAATCCTGAATTAAAGTAAGATACGTATAAAAATAAAAGAAAAATAGTAATTAATAATTAAAGAACTTGCAGATTTGTAGAAAAAGATAGAATCTATAATTTAATGCGATCAATTGACCTTCATTATTGATATCCTAGGTGAAAAGCTACTTTAAACATATGATACTGTTATAAGAATTTTATTTAAACAAGCGTAAATTAATTACATGCTTTCTATATTCCATGTAAACAGAATCCCTATTTAAGTCTGCATGTTAAATTGAATGGAAAACACTTTTCCTTTAGATTCGCAGCGAATAACTAGGCTGATCTGATTTATTAGGTACCATACCAAAGTGCTTTTTATATTCTTTTGTACCTATAATTGACTAAGTATTTTCTCTCACATACACTTGATTACACTCACAAAAATGAATCTTACACAATGAATTGCGAAACAAACGGAAAATTCAAAATGGGATGGAGTGAAAAAAGTAACTGCTAATCATTTGTGTGTATAATTTTAATAATACTCATCAGTTAGACCGAGAACGCTCCAAGGAACTTATCTAGGATTGGCATGAATTCAACAGATAGTCCTCGCAAAAGTGCACGAATTTCGATGAAGCATTCAGCATAATGATGGTAGTAGCATTCGAGACGCAGAAGTGAATATAAAAAAATAAGTATTTGGTTAATTTACTAAAAAGATACGCTATATACGAGCAAACTACAAAAATAATTGACTAAAAATAAAGCTATTGTGTTGAATTTAAAAATGCATTCTGATGAATTGAAATACTAGTAAGAGTGTTATATGCACAGATAAAAAACATTGACAGCGGACTCCGCTATAATTGAGCCTTAGCTAGAAGACACACTTATAATAAATTCTGAGTTTATCCGCATAAACGACTCAAACAATATTTATGAATTCAAAAATGGCAACATCCCTCAGAGGTAGCGGGCAGACAAATGTGGGTAATATCATCCATATCGACGAGATTTCCCATCATCGTCAGAATTTAAGCCCACGCAAGCACCTTTGGATGTATAAAGTCAACATTTGTGGTTCGAATAATTTAAAGCCTCTGTTCGAGATCAAAAATTTCATTAGAAGCATCTCTTGTGCGCGTGACTGTCCAGGAAATAGTTGGCCTGAATGTTGCAGTCCATTTATAATTTCCTGTTGTCCTGAGGATTGGAGAATATAAAATACGAGTGTTTGATAACTTTCAAGCCAGGTCGCCAGAGGTATTTCTGGAATTGTACAGACTCAAACTACAACTGGGCGAGATGCCTCTTGATACCATGGCACGAATCAAGCAGTGGTTGTCCAATCTAATTGTTTCTCTGCCCGGGTTACAACCGCATGAGGCCATCATGTTTATGATGTCGGATCATACCAGATATGGCGTAATATCGAGCACGCAGGGAGGAATGGAAGAACGATATTAAGCTTTCCAGTTTTCGGCCATGATGACCAGCACACAGGCTGCCAGGACATCAGGCATTGGTTCCATTACACCCTCCGGCAGGATAGACATACCTAGTTGAAATTATTTTCAGCACAATTGTGCACTTCTGCGAGGATTATCTGTTGAATTCACGTCTGTGGCTTGGAAGCGTGGACAATATATAAAAGCACATGCTTCGACGAATACATCGTTTGAGGGACAAACAAAACAGTATAGTTATCCAAAAGAACAACAAATTCAATGTGTAAATAGCGTCCACAATCTCGTTAATACTAATAATCGAGATCATTCCCAATATATATATATATATAATTCGAAGGCTCATATTTGTAAATCGAGAGAAAAAGATCTGAAGGGAACCCTAAATCGTATTCCGAATCGGATTGCCTTCGAAGAAAAAGAAGCATTGGAAACGTTGACACAAGTAAGGATATTTATTAAAGTTCAAATTTTAGAACTTTTAAACTGACAGCCAGTAATAATGCAAGTGGAGACGGGAGCTCATTTCTCGGTATTACCAATGACTTGGCCGTTAAACCACGTAAAGCCTATGAGATCCAAAATGTATCTAGCATCAGGCACGTCGATGTTAACTGTGAGCGAATGGGACACTAAATTTATTATAAATGTATATATCTACTATATGTATTTTGTTGTAGTTAATGCTGAAACTCCTCATTCGGGAATTGATTTCATTAGAAAATCGTTTAAGATGGGTGATTGTCAAAATTAACATATATGCCTCTGAAGTCCATAAAGTATGAAATCCCCGAAGTGGATAGGCAGCCCTAAGTTGCAGAAGGATTTCAGTTGGTGGAAAAAGTTTCAAAGCCAATAAAACACTATATTCAAACACTCTGATTTCAGCGAATATCCAGGTCGATCGCTATAAACTGTGGTTAGAATTAATTGAATGTCAAGAACCACTAAAAGTATATAGTGCTCTTCCAAAGAACATACCAGCAGCGAATCGGGCAGCACAAAAGATGACAGAAATCGGCCTACTTGTACCGTCCTCATCTGATTTTTGAGCTACACCTTTGAGGTTACGAAAAAGGATGGTTCGCTCCGACTGAAAGATAATTTCCGGTTATTAAATTCGTTGAATAATCCAGACAAATGGTTTGCCGTACCCAACCTTAAATGGGAATTTGGCATATTGGCGTTCGGCTCGAAGATCATTAAAATTTACTGTTAAAGGTACCTCAAGGTCATTTCCAATTCATTCGGTTATGGTTTGGTTTTAAAACGCACCTAGTGCTCCAAAGTATGATGGACTCTTTCGACTTTCCCTGTACGACATCCTATGTTGACGACGTTATTATATGGGCCACTACTGAACACCATTTACGTTTTTTGGCTGCAGAAGATGTTGTCCAATTTCGTATAGGGACAATAAAATTTAAATCCAGAAACAGATCAGATAGGTCGGCAAGTGCGTACCTGGGTCACACAGTCTTAGAGGACGGGTGTATGCTATTAGATTCAAATCAACAGTCTATCATGTACTAGCCGGTGTCCATTACTATAGAAATGTCAGCGGTTAATTGGTATGATGAATTTCTATAGACCACATCTCGCATTCATGAAGATTAGGCATCAACACTTGTTGAAGTAAAGTAGTGCCGAGATACCGTTTTCTTTAGACGAGTGAACCTGAAGGAGCGTTTATCCAATGTAAAAAGAAATTAATAGACGCAACTATTTTGGCTTTCCCGAGATATTGTATGTCAATTGTTACAGACGAGTTAAATATTGGCATAGAGGTAGTGTTTCAAGCGGACGGACGTCCGACATAACATAATCACTAGGGCGAAGCAAAGCTATACCACCACAAAATAATTTCTAACTGTCTCACTTGATCGTTTAAGAAGAGTGCCAAGGCCGACTTCTGGGGATGAAAGCTGTAGCAATAGTTACTTTTGAGACCGAGATCACTCCAAGTGTTCTATCTAGGTGTGACGTTAATACAACAGATATTCCTCGCAGAATTTCACGAATTAAAATGAAGCAGTTACCACACGGATGGGAGCAGCGTTCTGGCCTCAGAAGTCAATGCAATATTCTAAGTAATTTTTATTTTGATATACTAAGTGGATTAACTTTATATGATAAAACTTCTATAAATAATTGATTTAAATTAAGGCATTTGTTTTGAGTTTAAAAATGGCTTCCGAAAACTTAGTAAAAATATTGTCTTCACAAATAAATACTTTGACTGCGGAGTTAGGGACAGTTAAGTCTCGATTGGACGACGCACTTATAATAAATTCTGAGGGAATTCGCATATATGACAGAATTAATATAGAAGAAGACAAGAATCATTTCCAGTTCATGTCTAATATCCGGACATTAGGTCATTCTTTAAGGAAACATTCATTGCGCTGGCGGTGATAAAACTTATTCATTTCAGAGTTTTTACATTGATATAAACATCAGTCACATTATATTTATGCATTTTGCCGGAAAACCTAAGCAATTTATAATTTCAAAATATCAATTTTTCATAGACATTCTCTACTTTATATAATGTATAGATCATACTGTCAAATGTCTGAATATAATGGGAACTTTGGTTATATAAAGATCGCAATCTTGAATGAAATAATTATGAAATACTGTCAGAACTGGAGATGACGCACACTCTTTTCTAATTTATATTCCATTCACGTGTGAGCCTATTTATTTATGGCATACATGCTTGTGTATTTTATTTTCTTAAAAGATTTATAATTTTCAAATATTTTTCAATAAAAGTAAATGCCAATTATTCATTTCAATTGGAAAATGAAATACAACTACGTGAATTGTGCGACAGGAATAATGCAGCGGATAAACTCGTAGAGTCAAAAGTATGTATAAATTTTAGATACTGTTTGTTGCGGAGAATTGATATATATGCAACACCTGTTACTCCAGTTAATCCATACACGCTGGACGGGATCGATATCAGTTATCACAGTTCGCGGTAAGCATGACATCATTCAATTGTTGCGGAGAATTAATATATATATATATATATATATATATATATACTTAATATATATATATATATATATATATATATATAAGTATATATTCTAAATATTGCGAACCTAGTAAAAATTAGTTCAGTTGTGACCAAAAGAATTCATCTAAGAGATTCTACCGTCCAATTTTCCCACAGTGATTATCCAAATATAGTGGTAAAACGGCGTAATACTGGGTTCCGTTGATGAGTCGCCAGTAAGCACGGAACAAATGTGCATGACGTTATACTTTCCGTTCATGCTGTCTTTGGTTCATCCTTCTGGTACAAGCTAAACTAATTTGTTACGAGGTTTGTAACAACTAAAATAATCTTGCATATATATTAGTTCTTCGCATCAAACAGTATATAATTATTATATATTGAATTAAATGATGTCATGCTTACCGCGAAATGTGATAACTGATCGATCAAGGCCAGCGTGTATGGATTCACTGGAATAACATATGTTCATAAATAGTTGTTATTCTCAACGAACGAAAGCATACATTGATATACATCATGTTAGAACCAGATACCCACTCGGCAATCATAATGTTAGTACCATGTATCTTTTTGGTAGTATAATGTTGGTATCGGTAACTGACACAATAGCCATAGGTTTAGCCTCATTTACAGTTTCAGTGTGTATATTGTATATGGTGTGTCAGCGTTGAAGTCGAATTTTCTAGACTTTATATGAGGCTAGATTAATTAATGCAGGTTTACACATTCGTCTAGGAGATTGTAATGTCCTTTTAGCACACATTTATCACCCAAATATAAAGTGGTTAAAAGGCGTAATACCGGCTTCTACTGATGAGTTGCCAGTAAGCACGAAACGAATGTGCTTGAGGTTATAATTTAAGTTCGTGCAGACTTTGGTTTATCCTTCTGATCACAATTGAACTTATTTGTAACTAGGTTTGCAACACCTAAAATATACTTGCATATATTTAATTCTCCGCAACAGACATTATCTAATTGTTATACATGGCATTGAATGATGTCATGCTTACCGCGAAATGTGATAACTGATATCGATCAAGGCCAGCGTTTATCGATTTACTGGATTAATAGGTGTTCAGAAATAGTGTTAATTCTCAATTTTGGTGAACTAAAGCATACATTTATATACATCATGTTGGTTCCCTGTATCTATTCGGCAACCATAGTGAGAGCACCATGTACCTCTTTGGTACTATAATGTTGGTATAGGTCACTGACACAATAGCCATAGTGCTATCATTCATTACAGACACGGTAAATATTTTATGTAGAATGAGTTAGCGTTGAAGTCTTATTTTTGAGACTTTGTATGATGTTAGTATCACACTTTCGTCGAGAAGATTGTACAGTCCTATTATCCCACATTACTCATCCAAAGATATAGTGGTTAAAAGGCGTAAGACCGGCTGTTACTGATGTGTCGCCAGTAAGCACGAAACGAATGTGAATGAGATTATACTTTCTGTTCATGCTGACTTTGGTTTATCCTTGTGGTCCAAACTGAATTAAATTGGTACAAAGTTCGCAACTTCTAAAACATATTTGCAAATATATTATTTCTCCGCAACAAACAATATCTTAATGTTATATATTGAATTAAGTGATGTCCTGCCTACCACGAAATGTGATAACTGGTATCGATCAAGGCCAGCGTGTATGAATTTCCTGGATTAATAGGTGTTCTGAAATAGTTGTAATTCTCAATTTTGGTGAACGCTAGCAAGCCTTGATATACACCATGTTGGTACCATGTACCGACTCGGCAACCAAAATTTTAGTATCGTGTACATTTTAGGAATTATAATGTTGGTATCAGTTACTGACACACTAGGTAATCATTCGGTTGCCGATTCGTTTGAGTTTGTAAACAAAATTCAAGATATAAATGTTAAAATCAAGATTATGGTATCTTTTGATGTTACGTCTTTGTTTACAAATGTTCCAATTGATGAAACCATTGACATTATAGTCAAAGCGGTAGAACACGATATATTACCATCGCCGGTGCCAGGTCAAACTCTACGCAAGCTTATCTTATTATGCACGAAAGACGTACGATTTCGTTTTAATGGAAACATCTACAAACAGACTGATGGTGTCGCAATGGGAAGCCCCTTATCTCCAGTGTTGGCTGAGATTTTTCTAGGGCACCTAGAAAATACATCATTAAAGAGTGACATAAGTAAATGTGCTCAATATATACGGTACGTGGATGATATATTTCTTGTACTTAAGAACAGGTCGCAATCACGAACATTGCTTCAAAGTTTCAACAAAGCACATAAGAATATCGGCTTCACGTCAGAGTACGAGAAAGATGACTGTCTGCCTTTCCTAGATGCACTATTAAAGAAAGAAACTAATGGTAAATTAATCAGAACAATTTACCATAAACCAACATGGTCCGCACAGTATTTGCATTACAGCAGTTTTGTGCCATTTCAATATAAATTATCAACAGTTCGTGGTTGTTTTTCAAGAATTGACAGGTTGGTTAGTCAAGATTCTAAATAAAATGAATATAATAAAGCAATTAACGATTTAATGTCTAATGGCTATCCCATACAATTAATTGAATCAATTATTAAAAGGGGAGTTAACCAGAAACAGACGTATTATGGGCCAGAAAAGAAAACAGTCTACCTAAATATCCCATTTAAGGGGGATGCGGTTTCCCGAATGGCACAAAAGAAAGTTAAAGCAGCATTAACACGCACTTCAAGTGTTATTTAGGGTAACACACTTGCCTTTACCAGCAATAAAAGAGAAACAGCCGTTAATGACGATATCAAATATTATTTACCAATATACATGCGCAAGTTGTCGATCAACTTACGTAGGCCGATCGATCAGACGGTTAATTACTCGAATGAGAGAACATTGCAACTTGAACGCCTGTTTTAAATCAAATGGTGAATACACGTCTGCTATTGCGCAACAAATCATCGAAACAACGCACGTATGTTCTCCAGACGTAGCATTCAAAGTAATTACTAAATGCAAAAACAAAAGAGAGCTAGCCACATATGACGCCTTATGGATAAACAAATTGCAGCCGGATTTATGTAAGCAGAAGAAGCACGTACAAAGCATTGAGCTTGAACTGGAGGTGACGCACGCAATTTGATTGGATTCTATTTTCCACACTCTCTCTATTGTTCAAATATTTCTATCTTGTTTTGCTTTCCAATTTATATATAAAGATATGTTCATGAGTAGATATTTGGGAAGACCATGAGAAAGAAAATTTTCTTATATCTGATAAAATTTCTTTTTGTTTTTGCACACAGGAAGGGAACAATGAATTTTATTAAAGCTCGAATTTCAAAAGATATATATATATATATATATATATATATATATATATATATATATATATATATATATTATAGAATGAGTTAGCGTTGAAGTTGCATTTTTGAGACCTTATATATTGTTAGCTTCACTAATGCAGGTTTACATTCCTTATCCAGAGGTAAAAATTTTCTCTCCGCGAGAAAGGATAAATGAAGATTCATAAGCAAGAAAGTCCGTTCATAGTTAATATGAGTGCACAAAATTAACCGATCTACACTTGAAAATTTATTCGCTATATGATGATAAATTATGCATATATTATGACACAGGTATTGAGGTTAATACGCAATCATAGGCACTTGAGTCAGAATGGCTACGATAAATATTATGACTTTAAGTGCTGCCGTGACACTAAGTTGAGTCTGAATAATGAAAACTATTTAGGGACAAACATTTGTGCGAAATAAAATGTCCCTAAGCGCTAGTATGAAAAAATAAGCCTATGAATACCCACAATATATTTAAAATTTAGCTAATCTTGCCATAAAAAATCAGTGGTTTAAAGGTGGGTTACTCATTTTCAGTTAAAATATCAAATAACCTTACGCCATATTCGAAGAATCTACCGTTAGATAAGACATGACCTATATTTATGTTATCGGTCAGATTACGAAATTCTAAATTTCTAATTTTAATGTATCGGGATGAGGCATTGTAACTATTTGACAACATTTGCTAATCAACTAAGTGAATCACGCTTAACGATATAGAAAGGAAGTAATGGCACAACACCATTTCTATATGTCATTTGACAAAAAAAAGATAACGAGTAAACAGAGATGTGTAAAGATCTTGAACTTTATGAAATCGTTATGCTTTGGTTTTACTAAAAATATATAATGCAGGATGGGATTCCAAAAAGCATTGACTGTAAACATATGCATAATAACAAACGTATAATGCGATCAAAGACGGTGCGCTTGGGTGACGCAGTAGATGCATCTTAAGACTTCTGGAAAAATTTGCCGGGATTCAAGTCCCGGCCGCGACAATTCGAGCAAATACTTCATGGATACATAATAAGGAGGAGACCTATCTTCTTAAATTAAATATTCCATCTTATGTAAATTTTGTTTATATTGACAATATATATCTCATAATATTCAGCCATCTTATTTAAACTCAACATCACTTACACAGGTGGCATTTGTGGAATGCCTATCTGTAACGAAGGCTATTTTTTTACCGAATAGTGGGATTGCGTGTATGCCTGCTATTTGGTGTATAATTCATAATGATTCAACTTTTTTTTCTTTGATAGATATGATTCTAAGTATAGCTTTATTGGTAAACTGATTTACGCTATGTATTGATTGCTGAGAGCGTTTTTGATTTATTCGTAATCTAATTTAATTAAGAAATTAAACGAATGAAGTTATTTCGTTTAAATTGCGAAAACGGTCCACAGGATTAAAGTAATAAAGATATTACTATGGAAAATTAAATAAAAGAAATAACGAAATGAATTCAAATACTTATTGATTGCGTGGCTGATGATGATAATAATTTATTAAATCAGGATGGCGCTCTTGGTATAAACACCAATGCAGTTATTTATACATTTGCCAGCATTAACTTGACATAATGTAGAATGGGAAGTTCATCAAGTAGATCGGTTTCGACCAGATTGAGAGCTTCCAAAGTTTGTCCAGAATTCACCACCGACAGTAAACACTGCTGTGCAAGTTTGCTTCAGCGTTTAACTATGTCCACCGGCTCCTAGTGATGAGTCGTCAATAAGCACGAAACGATTGTGCACATAAAACAATACCTCGGTTCACGCTGAGTGTGGCTAATCTCTATTGTCCTATTTGAACTAAATTGTTACTAGGTGCACAACATCAAATACACAATTGTATATATTTTAGAACTCCGCAAGAAACAGTATTTAATTGTTTTATATGTAATTGATTGATGTCATAAGTACCGCAAAAAGTTATAATTGATATCGTTCAAAGCCAAATATATGAATTTAATGGAGAAACAGGTGTTCAGAAGTAGTTGTAATTGCCGATTTTGGTGAAAGTTGCATATCTTAGAAACCATTGTATTGGTATCGAATCAACAGCCACAATGTTGCTACCACTCACAGGCTCGGTATTTATCATATACATTGCGATACCTTTGAATTTGCATTTTGGAAGACTTTATATGAAGTTATCTCCACAACCGAGGGTATACAATTTCGTATAGTAAATTGTTCTGCCCAATTTTACGTCGTTCCTCAGCCAAATATATAATAGATATAGGGCGTAACAACGGCTTATACAAATGAGACGTTAGTAAGCACGAAGCGAATGTGCAGATAACTTTGATTTATTCTTCTTGTCCAATTTTAGCTAATTTGTTACTCAGAGCGCAACACCCAGTACACAAAAGGGAGGATATCGACGACCCTATCCGAAATATTTACGGCGAATGAAACAATTGGGTATACATAGGCTTTTGATTTCCTTGCAATCGGTTAAGGAAATTTCATTTCGGACATATGTTTGTCCTCAAATAGTTCTGATTATTCAGACGCAACTTAGTGTAATATCAGTATTCACAGTCACAATATTTATTCTAGCCATTCTGACTCAAGTGCCTATGCTTGCGCATGTATCTCAATACCTGTGTTATAATATATGCATAATTTATCATCATATAGCGAATAAATTTTAAAGTGTAGATCGATTAATTTCGTGCATTCATATTAACTTTGAACGGACTTTCTTGTTTATGAATCTTCATTTATCCTTTCTCGCGAGAGCAAATTTTTACCTCTAGATAAGTGAAATAAAATGTGCCGTATCTCATGTGATTTTTCTGACTGACCTTTTGCTTGGCAGGTCGAAATATTTTATTAACATGTCTGTTGGCTCCATTTATCGTTCTGTTATCTTTGCAATATTTTATCAACATCAAGACATTCACTCTCGTTTCATCAGTTTATAGATATTGCCTTATTATTTATTTAGTCGTGTTCTATTTTACTTAATATTTATGGCCATAATTTTTTTATAAATGTGTAGTATTATTTTGTGCAGTATTATTTTGTCTTATCCTTTGTGATGAAATGTATGCGGTGTTGAGGAAGCTTCTGATATTAGATTAATTTTAATATAAACGTTTTTGAAAAACACAGGGTTTATACCAGGGCTTAATATTCAATTTACGTTTACTGATTTGTTTACAAAATAAATTTATCTGACCGTATTTTTAATATCATCTACATATGCAATCCTTGATTATATTTTGTCACGCATTAATTGTGCTCTAGTTTTCCTTATCTCTAATTCTTCTCGTGTGATCTTTAATTCAGTTGAAATTAAGTAAATTCAGCGTAGGATAGAATTTATACCTTGTTTTCGAATTTAATCGGCTCAAGATAAATGACATCGGTGCAAATTTGTCAACAAACAGAAATATTGCAAACGGGAGAAAATACACCTGAACTTATCTAAATTATACATCTTAATAACTATCCGGCTTAACTGAAATTAGCATAAGAATTACAGATAATACTAATGTCCATCACGTAATCAAAGCGTAACAGTTCCTCTCATTAAATAGCTTAAAAGAGTATTAGAACATAAGCTTATCATATTTGTCGTTTTAACTGCTGTTTTCTAGCTGGTCGGAATTGTTACTTATGAGTAAATGGATGCTATATGGACCAATCTACTCGGTACATATTATATAATAAATGGTCCTAGAAAATAGGATCTCACTCAAAAATACAAATACAAAGAAACGGAATCGGAAACTTAATTTATCATGACTCTCGGAGATATTTCTCAATTTCTAAATGTTTGAAAACTGTGTTTACCTTCACGAAGTTAATTTATTCCAATTTTTGCAATAAAATATTTTAATTTAAACGCATTTTGTTAACGAGTCTTGATCATTGACCGCTTAACAAGGTTTCTCTTTCAGTCGGGTAGACATTTATTTGACCAAATTTTCTTAACTTCTGTGGTTTTCCCGAGGAAGGTGAAGCCGGCTCCATGGACATTACCGATTGCTGATAACCATGAATATATATCGAGCCACACCTACGTGAAAGCTATAAAAATTCAACTCACTAGAAGCTCAGTTAGATCTATGTTTTCAATTGATCTCCATAAAATCAATCACAGACTTTGAATAAAACTAAAGCAAGAGATATATTTAAGAGTTCTTTATTTAATTTCCGAAGTACTTATCTAAGCCAATGAGTGTGCTGCAGTTGAGTAAGCCTCAATAATTGTAATATTTTGAGGCTATATTTGTAAAATTATTCGTGGGATATTCCATCGCATCAGTGGAATCTAAAGACTTTCCTTATCCATTGTATTATGAGACACATAATGGCCAGGTTTTGCATACTTAAAGCGAGACGGCCTGGATGACAAATTAGTTAACTCTAATCTTGATTCGAATACTAAGCTAACACCTGGTCCAGATGCGATTATGTAGAGTTCATTACGATTGTATGGTATTATTTATGCGTGTCCTTTATTTATCTTTGGCGTGACCATTAGTGAAATCGCTTTGCGCTGAAAAAAAGTATAGCTTCTGTTTGGGGTATATTGTATTTCATGGATTTACTCCGTCGAAATAGAGATCTACTTGTGTATCGATGTATTTGGTATGCTAAAATAATGTGCTGGTTTGAAATATTTTATCAAATTCATTAATTTAATCTAAGTTAACAAGTTCCGATATCCAAGTATTTGTAGTATTTTATAATTAAACATTTAATTTAAAAGCTCCTCTTAATTACCAGTCGACAGAATAATTGATTTGGACTGTGGTTGATTCGCAATCTTGTTTCAGGCAATATGCAGATCGAATAATTCTGACTGTATTATGGGAGCGCACTTGAGCTCTAGCGGCGAAGTAAAATATTTTCCGAAATTGGAAGAACAAGTCATGGACTTTATTTAATTCATTTACCGTTTAATGATAGCGATGTCAATGTAACAAGCCATCCATTACTTGGCTGATGCATCCACATATGGAACGAAGTCTACTTAAATTCTACTTGACTCCTTGGCTATGCGCTGGAAGCTTTACTTTACGAAAAACATCTTAATAGACATATCCTAAAAGGGTGATAGTGTTGAACCATTTTGTAGATGTAGGAAATATAATATTCCTTGTTTCTCTATGTGCTTGTTTTCGTAAATTTTTGGTCGATCTATCTTATTTGGTTTCACAGCTTTATAAGATAAAACATTTGATGACATGATAAAAATGCGGAGACCTGGTTTTATCACTTTCTTTCATATCTATTAGACATTAGGCAATTGAATAAAAGCTGTGTGACAATTTTTCTAACTTGTTTCATTTTTTTCAAATTTATTCTTGTTTTGTCACGTCGTAATTAACGTTAAGTGTTTTGCGGAGATGTTACAATGAAGAAAGGAAAGCAAGTTTTTTGGTTAGAGACTAGCCGTCTGATATACAACACGGATGTGGAAATCTTCCAATGAAGACAAAATATGAGTTGTTATATTGTATGTCATTTGATAGAATTAATTATAATCTGGGTGGCGTTCTTGATATAAACACCTGGTCCGCTATGTAAATAAATGTGTCAATATAAGCTAATTAGTGTATAGTTAAGACGAAGTAATTCATTCTGTAGACTGGTTTTGTACTTATTAAGAACTCATTACCTACTGTCCAAACTTTGCCTCGGACATAGGACGAATCTGCGCACGTATTCATCAGAATCTGGTGTATTTAAACCACTGCGCCACCCTGCCGATCACTACACACAATTTTCAGTTATATACTAACTAATGTTTCTTGGTAAGCCTACTGTTAAGTTTGACCTCATTGGTATCTATTTAGTCCTGAAGTATCAACTAATTCCCAATCTTGAAGGAGTTGTGTTTTTGCGCACCTGGATTAATTGAAATTACCTGATCTGCGTTTTGACTAACGCAGCTTCCATTGTTCCATTTGCTTCATTTGAAATGCATCTGATGAAGATCTACGGTAAGGTAGATCGAAATATTATGAAAAAAGAAATTTACTGGAACAATGAAAGCTGCGTTAGTCAAAACGCAGATCAGGTAATTCCTAATCTGTTGTTATAAAACAGAAACCACTTTTGATGGCTGTATTCGGATGGTGTAATGCATTGCTTATCGAGTTACCGAATAGAGCTGCAACGTACCTGATGATGTACTGTAACACGCGGCTCCGCCTTACAACCCAAAGTAGTTCAAGTTTGGCAAATATTGTTCTCTTTAAGGTCACATAGGCTAATTCTTGTTTTACATAATATTTCTCGTAACTGTGATTTTAGTAACAATCTCTGTTAGTTTCAAATAGTTTTAATTGAGATTTCTTGAACTGCAAATTTAATTGCAATTAAATGGGGTTTTGTTTGATAAAAATAGGGACCCGCAGCCAATACGCCGGCAACATGCAGTGGATTTACGTGACTTAATGCTCAAAGCCAACATTTATATATTTTGTGTGTTCTAACCGTTATTACATAACCACTAACAGTTCACTTAAGATTTTCTGGATTTATATATTGTGCATTTCTCAAACATTTATCCGAAACCCTACAGTTAATTGTATTTATGTGATTTAAAACACAAAATCTAGCATACAGTGGATTATTGTAGAACGCATTTTAGGTTTAAATTTTGTGCTGTGACTATTTTTATAAGATTTTTATCTTTGCTTTGCAACATTGTGTTCAATATAACAGTGACATTTTAGCTGAGCGTTCTCACATCACCCTTCGGGAAAGGGCCAGGGATTAATCATGAACTCGGATCGGAATAACAGCTATTAGGTTTAGGTAGGAGGGCATAACCTCACTAAATAGACAACTAGCCCGCAGAACCTCTTACATTAACTAGAAAACCTCCTTTATTCAAGTACCTCTAAGAGCCGGGGAATTTCGACTTGATAGACGTTTGGCATGAGAAGTATTCTTTTATCTTGGATCAGCTAATGGACAGTCCTTCTTGGTTAGCGATAGTTCCCATTGGCTCGACCTTTGAGAACCTACAAAGATGTCGTTGCAGAAATCGTGTCCAAATATAACGCTATTTGACTATGTAATATCTTATTTATATGTAAGTGAGTTAAGTCTGGTGTTATACAGCTTTATGTTAGATGATGTACTTTTAACCATATAGGACAAAGCACAATAAGTAACGCAGCAGAACATGCAATTCGTGGAGGCCTACTTCGTCAACCAGTATCATATCTGAGTATTTGTATTAGATCGTAAATTATTTAGTTTGATTTATCAGTATTTTTTTAGTTTGCCTGAAAACCAAGGATTATTTGTATTAGAAGCACGAAGAAATGTTTCAAATCTATGCTCATTTTTGAAATCGTCGTCCTTCGTGCAAGCCAAATGCTGGAACTATTTTGAATAAAATTGTCAAACCACATATCACAAGGTATTTTAATCTCAGGAGTCTCATAATATAAAAGTTACAAAACTATGACAAACCAATATTTCTCTCTAAGAGATTGATAGCCAAAGTTTATATTTTGGAGCCCAATGTACTCGTGAATCGTATTGGCCATTGAGAGAAAATATTTATACATTGTTAAATACAAAACATCACCTCTCCGAAGCGCTTATTCTATTGGACCTTAATCCGTGCGTTATACAAACTTGAATACGAACTTCAAGGTCCTTGAATTTATTTACAAACGCTTGAAGATCCATCGGTACCAGAGAGCAAAATGATGCAATACTGTTTAAACATAAGTAAACAAAATAAATAATGGTCACGCGAAAAAAGCAAATGTGTGCTTAGAAGAGGAGTAGTAAGTCATATTCTCATTCGAATCATCTAGTAACGCATACATCGAAAATTAGCCAATCGAGAGTAAGCAGATAATGATGCTTATAAATAAGACGGAAATAAAAAATATCATGTAATGCTATTTAAATTATGTCAGCCATGTAAAGTGTATAGTTCCTAAAATGAAGCCGCTTATAAAGTGTCTATTGATTTTGTTGCTGGAGATCGGGAATTGTCAGACAGGCGAAACTGATGCCATCAAGTCTCATTTCAAATAAATATAGCTCGCATTCTGTATTAATGCAAAACGTGGAGAAGTTGATGAACTCTATTTCGTTGCAATGGTAGCCTCATACTGACAACTGGCGGTACTTATGCGCTTCCATTATCTAGCTCTAGAGAACTTGAATTGTTTCTTTCGATTTCCATTAAGCAATCATTTAGTTCTTTCTTTTATTGTGACTTACGATATTTTTGCTCTAACGGCTCAGAACAATTCACCGAGATATTTATTAAGTAAAATTCAAACTTCACTTAGGCTGTACCAGTTAAAGCAAGAAAAATTTGCCTTTAAACGATGGCGTGCTAGCTTACGCTTGCAAAAGTATATATAAGCACGGTGCATGTACCATGCGTCCTACACACACGTTTGACATTTCATGCTGTTCAAAACGCGTGATTGCTCTCGCACTACGCACTTGACTGTTTACCTACGTTGACTTCTGGACTTGCGTAAGTTACGCTCTGTCACCTTGTCACTTGAATCTCAGTCATGTCAATCTTCTTGTTGCTACACAATTAGATATACGTATTGCTTATCTATTAATCAGACTTCTACGTGTGCCAGCCACCGCGGTGTTTGCAGTAGATCTTCAACAAGAAAATTCTGAGCCTTCACACAGCAAATCCCTTCTCTGGTTTTGACTTCACAACGAAGGAAGAACAGCCAGTCAACCAGAGCCGGCCTTAAGTGTCTAAGAGTATTTCTAGACACTGCAACACAAGCACACCATCTCGGCATTTGTCGGTGAACTCAATTCCTGCCGTGATAAGGGCCACCAACAGTAACTGCCTCTTACTATCTACGGCTCTAAACTATTTTGTAACTTCGTACGGTATTTACTTGCAGCCAGGACGTTTACAAATTGGCGACCGCGCCAGGAAACTAAGAAGAGTACTGTTTTAAAGACTTGTTTTTATATCACAAATCTTTTGGCATATATAAAATAAACTGTTCTTTTTTTATCATTATCCTGATTTTGTGATAGCAGATTTAGTTAGTTAAATCGTTCATATATTTTTACGTTCGTGGAAGTAGATTGTGATTCTGATTTTGGGAAAAAAATTACATTTTGATTTTTTAGTAGCAGATTTCGTCAGTTTACTATAAATTGTTTACGTCAAACTGTGGAAGCAGATTTTGATTTTTATTTTTTGGAAGCAGATTTCGTCAATTTACTGCGTTTGTGGAGGTAGATTTTGTCAGTTTCAACTGTGGAAGCAGATTTTGGTAAGCGCTTAGTTAACAATTCTAATTTTTACAGGGAACGTGTATTTTAATTATTTTATATGTATATTTAAGACACTTTAGGCGTTTAAATGTTCTACAAGTCATTTCCAAACATGACTACCCTGAATCTTAAGTTAGCTCAATGACCATACGCCGGTTCCAAATCTGATGACACTAGTCTATCCACTTTGGAGTGATTTATTTCAGATTTGAGTAAATTTCTTTAAAGCATCGTCACCGACATGACACATGCTAATAAAACCACGGACCAACACCGTCTAAATCAGGATAAACGGCAATCGAGACCACCTCGGTCATTCAGTCGATATTCTCCGAATGGTTGGTGCTTTAATCACCAAAATTATATTTATAATGGTTTAAATTGCCTGCATTGTTCGGAGAAATTACCAAACGCATGCCAGTATACTTCCTTAGATGACCACAATCAACAGAAAACAGTTTTTTTTCTTTACGTAAAAATTTTAAAACGCCTACAACAGCAATTTGTGTTGATTTCTTTCGTCCACGCAGAATATGCCACATAGACGGCAAAACTGACAATGTCATTCGCAATTACCAGCCTACTTGTTTGTATGAACCGGCCAAACAGCCAAACAAACTACTGCACCCTCTCGATTTAAGAGCTGGCGAAGAAATCATCGTAGTCTTAGGTGTAGCAGTTTCAGTATTAGAGGGTGATTCCACAACCGAGATGTCTCTATGCGTTTTACCTGCAACAGCTACAGGGAGCCCATACCTACTTACGGTTGCCGGCATCGCGCACTCAATATAGGTTTACGGCGTAAATTTACTCAAAACTTCATGGTCGCCAAAAACTCACACAATATAATAGGCCTTGATTTCCTGTTGAATTTTCGGCTCATTGTTGATCTTGCCAATCAAAAGATCATCGACTCCTCCACCGAACTTGGGAAAAGTTTTTGGACACTTAACTCCGAGAGTTTGGAATTACAGGTCATTCAGCCAACCCCAATCTATCATTCAGCAGAGATATCAGCAGTTTTTTTAGTACAAAAGTTGCTATTTGATCTCAGAGTGTCAGAGCCACGAGTCTACAACACGATGCACTATAGCGTCAGAGCTACACAGCTTAATGCAATCAAGAAGCAATTTCTGGACCCTACTAAGCTGAAAGCTGCCCAAGAGGGATTTTAAGACTATTAGAAGTGGGAATCATCAGATCATCAAAAGGTTCATGAGGCTCACATCTGCACTTAGTCTCAAAATCAAACGAATCGAACAGAACCTGTGGATATTATCGCAAGTTAAATTCAGTGACCAAATCTGATGCACATCTTATTCCCGATATTAACACCTTACCTGAAAAACGCAGCAGTAGCAATTACTTCTCAGTTATTGACCTAAGACAAGCCTATCATCACATCCCGGTAGCGCCAGAAGATATTGAAAAGACTGTAATCATCACAATATTTGACCTTTTTAAATACCTCAACATGCCTTTTGGTCTCATGTGTGCTACTCAGACATTTCAAACATTCATGGACAACATACTCCGCAAAGACGCAGCTTATTGTATGTAATATCTCGGTGACATAATGGTTTTCAGATTAGACATAGAATCGCATGTCTTCTCACACTTATCCAATCACAGATTCAAGATCAAGTGCGACCAGACGCATAGTATAAATAAATCAAAGGATTTCCTAGGTCATCGTATTGCGCCACAAGGTATTCAACCTTTGCCATCGACAGCAAATTCAATCAAGAATATCAAGTCACCAAGGACTAAAAGTGAGCTACAACGCATTTTTGAACCCTTAGCTTCTATTGGAAGTTCCTTCCCGGCCTATCAAGATACCTTTATCCGTTGTTTAGGCACCTGCGGAATCAAAAAGGACTTAGCAAGAATTCCATCATTTCTTGGTCATCTGAAGACGAGGAATTACTTCGACTCGCCATCAACTCGTTAGCATCCAGAATTTCAACGACAATTTGTACTCAGGAAAGTTGCTTCTGAGTTTGATGCTGGGGCCACTTTGGAGCAAGAGATCGACGGAGTTCGAAGCCTATCAGTTTTTATTCGCGTAGGACACTTTTGACCGAGAACTCTTCGCTATCCGCGATGCAGTGCGCCATTTTATCATCAGCCTTATCATCAGCAGATTTTATGTTTTTACAGATCATGCACCATTAGTTAGCGTACTTCGAAACGCGACTTTAACTAGCGCCAAGTACCCTGCTAGAGAGGAAATATAGCTGCCACGTCTGAGTGAATGGCAATTTGAGATCTTTCATGTGAAGGGCGAACAAAAACTTCACCGCGATTTACAGTCAACTCCGTAACTCTCAAGGTACCTGCACTAACGCCATCCCTTCAGCGAACAGAACAGCGCGGTGACACTCACATTCAAAGATCCGTAACCCGTCACCCAACCAAGTTCCTATGCCTTCTCTGGAAAGGCTTACCTATTGTTTACTTCACGGGTACACAGTCCAACAGGCCAGTTCTGCCGAACTGCCTACAGGGAAACGTTTTCGACTCAATTCAGTTAATTTCTCACCCAGGAAATAAGGCAACTGTCAGATTTCTTACTGATCGTTTTTGGGATCACATGTTAAGACAGAATGCTGATCGATGGGTTTTCGAGTGTGCCATTATTTATTTGAAATCTTTCGTGTTTGCATAACTGAATATGTTAAAGAAATTCTATGCTCACTTCCGCAATGCAAATATCAGATCAAAAATAAAGTTTTTTAAGCCAGTATTGCAATCCTAGTAACAAATTCTTTGAAATAGGAATGACAAATATGCAAAAGTTAAAATAAACTGAATACATGATCCCATGTACTTATGGATTTTGTGCATACCAGTCATTAATCGTTAGGATCCGTAATACGCCCTATACCCACTATATATTTGGTCAGGAAACGTATGACAAGCGCACTGTACAATCTACTGTACGAATTCACATGCAGGAAGCAGTAGAGATAAGTTAATATAAAGTCTTCGACGATGGAGCATTGAAGCCCTTGTTTTATGAACAAATATATAGTGAGTATAAGGTGCAGTGCGTTTGTATAAATAGTATATACAAATGAGATTATATCATTCGTTTAGGCTGACTTAAGTATATCTTCTGGTTCTATTTGAACTAATCTAAAACAAGAAGCTCAATACCTACTACACACTCGAATATACATTAATTCTCCATAATAAACAATATATAACCTAAAGTTAAGCTCATTTCATTCATTTCCGAATAAGCTCACAAACTCACTATATATATATATATATATATATATATATATATATATATATATATATCTATATATATATATATATATCCATAGTAAAGACATTTTAACAGAAACATGAACCATTTCTTTCTTATTTGCTTCAGAATTCTCTACAAATGAATATCTCTTTATATATAAATTGAAAGGCAAAACAAGATAGAAAAATGTTAACATGGATAAAATATGAAATAAGAGACTAACCAACCAATTGCGTGCGTCATTTCCAGTTCAAACTCAATGCTTGAACATGCCTCTTCTGCTTGCGTAAATTCGGCTGGAATTTGTTTATCTATAACACTAAATTTGTGTCTGACTCCCTTTTGTTATTGCATTTAGTAATGATTTTAATTGCTACGTCTGGACAACATGCGTCTGAAGTTTCAACATTTTTTTGCAAATTACAGGCATGTATTCATCATTTGATTTGAAACAGGCGTTTAAGTTGCAATGTTCTCTCATTCTAGAAATTAATCGTCTGCTCGATCGGCCTACGTAAGTGGATCGACATTTTTCATATGTATATTAGCAAATAATATGTGATGTCGAAATCAACTACTGTTTCTCGTTGATTGCTGACAACGGCGAGTGCGCGACCTTAAATATTAGTCGTATTTTAGCTGCATTAAATGTGCGTGCTAATGACGTTCAACTTTCTTTTGTGCTATTGGGGAAAAAGCATCCCCTTTAACTGGGATATTCAAGAAGATTGACTTTTTTCTTATATATTTATATGTAAAATTACTATATCTTACAAAGCCATTATACGAATATATTTGAAAAAGTAAGAAATAAAATTGATCGACCATTGTAATTTAATTTAAATAGTCTACTACATTTAAAGACAGAGAAAATATTTAAATGATACAAATATATTAATTGTATTTAAAAAATACTACTAACCACTGTATTGAAGCTGTAAAGGCTACCGTTTGTTGCAAATCATGTTTACAATGTTAGACTTTAACAGAATGTAAGTCATAAATTTTTTTTAAACCATTGTATTAATTTGTAGAAAAATATTGTTTAGATTTTATTTTGATGAAGGGATTCTACGAAAAACCTTTATTAAAAAGTAAAAAAGAAACTTTGCGACCCACCTATTTAAATTACAAGCTGGCATTAAAATATCCCTTGTATTTAGAGTTCAAGAATATTGTGATGCAGAAATGCACAATGTTTTTGTTTCATTGTTTCACTATTAATAAAATGTGCGACGACATGTCATTTAATAGTGTACCCATGTTCCTACCTATATATATATATATATATATATATATATATATATATATAATATATATATATATATATGTATATATATATATAATTTTCTCTGTTTTTAAGTATAGCACACCATATTTTTTGGATAGAAACCGTAAAATTTATAGCATGTCTTTAGTAGATGACGAACCTGTTAATTTTAAAAAGGCAACATAACATATTACAATATCCCAGTTATATACGTGCTGGGTTACTATTCCATTAAGTTAATAATGACTAGTCAGATTTTCTGTTATATTTGTAAGTATTTATAACATTTGTACGATTCTTTAGAACAAGTTTGCGTGCCATAAGTAGTTTTGCTATTTTTCCGACGTCTGGTTTAATACAATGGGATTGGTGATAACTTCGAGCTCGCAAACTTAGGTTAAAGCATTGTTACCTTTACACTCGAAATCAATTATTGTTTAATTGTATTGTCTATATAAATGTATATGTGGCGAAAGCCACAAATAGTTAATTTTCGTGATTGCATAGAAATTGTGCAGGCGAAATTTCCAGTAAAGTTTAATTTACGCGAGACTACGATAGGTGAGAGCCACACATCTAAGTTTGCTTCCCATATATATGCGATGTGGTTTGATTATCACTAATCAGTTTGTCGTTGTAATTTGAGGATTATTGTAGAACGTCGAAACGCATAAGTGTGTGCGATTGGCGGTAGTTTTTCTTTGTTGTCCGACGAATGTTTAAATACAATGTGATTTGTTTTAACTACAAGCTCGCAAACTTGATTTAACGAATTTTTACCATCACCCGCGCAATCAATTATTGTTTGATTTTATTCGTACGATTGTGTAAAGACAATTACGTGTTGATTTGTGAGTGTTTTTTGGTGTTTAGAATGGTCCGTCTTAATGTATCATCAAGTGGTGTTTGAAATCAGGTTAGCCTTGTATCGATACACGAGTAACCGTATAATTCAAAATAAACATGCTTAAAACATGGATCTTAAATCTCAGATATGAAAAACTGAATGAGTATGAATAAAGCAATAAGTCTCCTTCAAAAGGAACATGCTACGCGACAGGGAATAAATTAATTACCTGAACCTTGTCGTACCCAAGAAGGCGTTTGCATCGACTGTCTTTAGTTTTACTCGGAAAATTTCGGTTTGCGGTTTCAGAAGCCTTTTGCAAAAGAAATGCATCCTATACACATTTTGACAATCTTTAAGTTAAGTTTCAAATTTAGTTTATTGCGTTTCATTTCTACTTATTGCTAATCTTTTAAGCACAACTGTATTTTTACTAGTTAATTGTGTCATGTACGTGATTGTGTATTTGTCTGTCCGTGTACACTCATCCAAAGTAATTTTCAGTGGTCTAAGAACATATGAAGATTCACTAGATAATCGTACGTTTAGAACTAAAATTAATCATTTACATATAATTAACGGTACGTGTATCACTTATTCAAGCGAAATTTAAGCGACAAATATCAATTCCTATTTGAACACGTATGACCTATTTTTACACTTACTTCTCCTAATGAATTATTTACGAGTGGACTCCGGGTAAAGAAGGGGAAGAGATACTATGAATACCTGGTTGCAAAATAATTGCTTAATGAAAGAAAAATAATAATAATGAGGAAAAGAAAAGTTGCTTCAATGAAACAGAACACCTAAATTTTAATGATTTTTGTTACGGAGAATATATATGCAAGTATGTATTAGGTTTTGCGAACCTAGTAACAAATTAGTTCAGTTGTGCCCAGAAGGATAAACTAAAGGCAGCATGAACGTTCATGCTGTCTTTGTTTTATCCTTCTGGTCACAACTGAACTAATTTTTACTCCGTTCGCAACGTCTAGAACATCTAAAGGTTTATTAAAATATCCTTCAGTACATATAGAACCGCAATTAATAGATCCAATGAAATGACAAGTAATCAAGGACAAATTATAAGATAAATTAAGAGATATTTAATTACGTATTATTTGCTCACTGTAAGTTAATGCCAAGCCAATTTTCTTATTATTTCAATTTAGCAACTTTCTGATTTTGATTATTGCCAACTTCGATTCCTCCCATTATTTAATGCTGTTTTATAAATAGGACTTAATAAATTTTCTACATCTGTTTCAGTTATTATGTAATTTCACGATATAACTTTGATGAATTCTCTTAACTATCTTGTCGATATACTACTTCCACAAAATGATATGGGTCTGCAGACATCAAAATTAATTGTGTCCTCACTCTTATATATGACGTGCAAGATTTGATCTATTAACATGCCGTTTTAAGTTCCCCTCTTCTTACCGTAATTTGGCGTTTTGTTTCACTCATAAAAATGAGGTTGTAGATGTTCCATGGAATTTTATGCACTCCTGATGTGTCAAGCGGTTCAATGTTCTCGGTTTTATTGTGTATTTTAATATCTAGTGTAAGTGCCTGTCTTCATAAAGTATGTTTATTGCATTTCCATTCTACCGTTTTTTCTTATTTAGTTTGGAGTCAGGTATTACCATGGCACTCTTAACCTCTTTTGCTTTATCTTACTTTATGAATTTACAATTACGATTACATTTAATCCTTTTTTAACTTTAGAGGTTACCCATTAACACTGAATATTTCTCGCAGTCTACCTAATCAAATCTCTTCATGTTTTTATCTGTTACTCTCATGCTTTTAATAGTCATCGATTTTAAGATACTGATTTTTATTTTCTATGGATGAATTGACTTGAAAATAGAAAGGATACCAGAATAAATATCCTTCTTTTAAGCACATTTCCAAATTTTGTACCTTTTATAATTAATTTGACATCAAGAAATGGTAATTCGCCATGTGATTCATACTATAACCTTCTACAAGCATAGAAGCTGAATATATTAGCAACAAGTTACACTCTAAATATATCAAAGAAAGGCAGTAATTTTGCTTCTTCACACTCAAGAGGCGAAACTATACCTACTTCAGAAAGGACTTAAAACCACAAACCGAAGCCAATTTCAAAGCTCCATTATATTTTCCTCTCACACTTACTTATGATAAAACATCTAATGTAAACTTATCAGAAATATCAGTTTAGAGTTTCACATTCGATCCGGCTGTAATTAGGAAAAGCATGCAAGTATATTATTGCATCTTCTTTGTAAGCTACTGAACCTGAAATTAAATTTGCAAAAAGAATTAACGACTATTTACTTCACGCGCTTTATTTAATTCTGCATAGTTTTATTTTTCTTCCTGCCTTAGGAAATACACTTAAATGTTAAGCAAATTCATTTTTATCAAAGCTTTTGTGTGTAAATCACATAAAATACATTATTGAAATTTTAAAGCAGTTTTAAGATTGAAAATTGATACAAAGCTAGGAAGAATTGTAGCAATTGATAAATTGCGACACAATGGAATAATTGAAATCTAAGTATAGCATAAATCGTAAAATGAAGTCCAAGCATAAACAGAGCTAAGCAGTATAAATTATATCACAAGGCTCTAAAATTTAATTTACCTTTAGCAACATGAATGAACTGGTTCACAGGTTGTGGTAGCGTCCGTAATATACCTTTACATTTTACAACCTAGCCTATAGAGCAAACAAGAGCAGACGTCTATCATGCAAATAGCAAAGAAACGGTACACAAATTTATTAGTCGTTAATGTTTTTTTTGACGGGAATCGATTGAACTTTTCGGTTCGCAAATAACCTAGTTATGATTATGTGGTAGAAAGTATCAGTATTCTACGCTAACTAAACGTAATTTATCACGAAGAAGACGATAAAAAAGCACATTTATTATCATAAAATCATATGAAAGCAACCCCTAAGACACGAATTTAACACCTACAAACCTAAGCATTCGGTATTTCGTCAATTATCGGCGAATGCAAACATCCAATCAGGCTTGTGTTATTTATCCTATCCATTCATGCTACTAGAAGTAGATAGTAAAACCTAATGAAATAAATGTTTTACAACTTCTAGGATAATATTTTGTCGTTTCAGAGTGGTATGGCTCGCAAGAAAAATTATTTAGATAGCTTCAAGAACGATTTATATTTATGATTAATTATATAGTAAGGTAACACATCATGCCACCGAAATGTGCTTTAGGTGAATTTACAGTTATACAAAAACGTATGATATGTAACTGGAAATGCACAAAAACAACGCACAAAAGTGGCACAACATTTTTTTATTTACTATACAGACATTCCGAGATGGTCTATTCTGTGCTAAATGGGAAGCGGTGCTTCGTGGCAATTCAGATATCAGATCATCATAGAACAACAGTTCACATAAATGCTGAATTTTTATCGGCCGACTTGAGAATCAACACCATATATTACATAAGCAAAAAACACTCTCTTTCTCTAGCCGAGTATGTACGCCATATTCATTTTCGTTAAAGGTTGGCCTGAGTTTATTCATTAATTACACCTGTTTCATAGACTTTGTCGCCTCAAAAATTACATTTACATGGGATTTGTGACTGCGTCACATTCTGCATTTACAGCTTATCAACATAATGACGCAAAACTGGAGGACAAAGTTCATCAACTAATGAAATATTGATTGGCAAAAGATTCCGACAATAGACAATATAAAAGACAAAAGGCCAGGTCTTACAATATGGCTGTCAGAATTTTACCACAGCCATCTATATTCCAGTGCTTACAATTTTACAGCTTTAAACCAGTGTATGCACACTGAGTCGTTTTTGGGACAGTTTCATTGCTGCTCTGTGCAGCCGACATTTCCAGTCAAGTTCAATGTATGCAAGACTGCTAGATGTGAGAGCCGCATAACTAAATTTGATTTCCATATATATTCAATGCGGTTTTATTCTCGATAGCCAGTTTGCCGTCGTACTCTGATGATGACCATGGAAGATCGAAACGCGTCAGTGCGTTGCGGCTAGCGATAGTTTTCTTATCTTCTACGATTCGTTAAATACAATGGGATTGGTGTTTAATTCAACCTCGCAAACTTGATTTAAAGAATTGTTACCACCACCCGCACAATTAATTATTGTTAAATTTTATTGCCGAGATAGTTTTTATCGTTTCAGTGTCAAGAAGTACTCTTAGACACTTGAGGCCAGCTCTAGTTTTCTGGGAGTTGTTCTCTCGTTTTGCAGTCGAATCCAGAGTGGTGAGGCGTGACTGATATCCAAGTGACTAGGGAAAACAACGTTACAGATGCAGGTTCAAAAGTCAGTGTAGGTAAACAGTCAAATATGCTGTGAGAGAGCAAACACACGTGGTGCACAGCAGGAGATATCAAACTTGTTAATGACAATCATGGAAAATGCAACGTGCTTATAAAGTTTTGCAAGCGCAACCTTGCACGCCATTTGTTAACGGAAACTTTTGCTCGTTTTAATTGGTGGCGAGTAAATGAAATTTTAATTTCATTCAGACAATATGTGGGCGAATTGTTCTGAGCCAATAGACCTTCTTTGATTAACATAAACAAGAGAAAATATATATGCATAAACATATATATGCACGCACACGCATACTCTTGCATGTGACTGATGCGTCAATATGAACAGAAGAAAACAAAATTAACTTGTCCATTTATGAAGCAGAGATTGGCAAACCAGTTCGGTGCGTGCGTATATATAAGCTCAATTAAATCTGTGCTATCATGTTTATTTGTGGAAAACTGCCCAAACTACGCTTCGTTGTTATCCTAGTATATTATAAACAAGCTAGATAATTTGCGACTCTTTATGGTTTTGTTCAAATTCAGAATCAGACACTGCAATCATAATTAATGCTTATTTCTTAAAATAGAGTTTTCGCATTTGATACAAAAAACAGTCTGATTATAAACATACATTTGTCAGTATAAGGCATTGTATTATGTGGAAAAGGCAATTCATTCAGTGGACCGATTTTTCCATATTGGGAACACTTCACAATCTGTCCACAATTTTCAGTGGATTGGGCACGAACCTGTGCACGTCTGCTTCGGAGTCTGTTGCTCTTACAACTGAGCAACTCTGCCGCACACTTCACAAAAATTCCTGTAATATGCTAATTAATGTTTCTTGGTTAGCCTTTACTTTAGGTTTGACCTATGCAGCATCTATTAAGAGCATTTGTAGAATTAAACGAAAATTGGTTGCGCGCGCGTTGAAAACAAGTATTTTAATCAAGTTTGCAATATTGATATAAGCACCAATCCAATTAAGTAAACATTTGTCAGTATATACTAAGCATCTTATTGTGTAGAAAAGACAATTCATCCAGTAGACTGATTTCGTATTTATTGGTAGATTTTTACGACTGTCCATAATCTGCTGTGAATACAACTTAAACCGTGGCACGTCTGCTTCGAGATCCGTTGCTCTAACTACTGAGTCGTCCAGATTCGTCTGCTGTGCGCAGCAAATTTTTTACAATTGTTGAAGTGCCTCAATAAGGACGAAACTCATCTACTTGATGAATTAACATCTTGCATTATACAATGCTTAGTTTATGATGACAAATGTATGCATTGAATATTTTTTTGAATAGGTAGAAAACTGTATTTAAATAAATTTTATAACCTCTCGTGCAACCAATGTTCATTCATTCATTAATTAATGCTGGTGAAAATAGTAGAACCTTAGAAACGTTGTTTAATAAACAGTTTGATAAAATTTCTGCTTCGCATTTTAATACTTCAAAATTTACGGTTGTATTTTAAGATTAAAATTCGCAAAGTAACTGAAATAAAAGCAGTGATTATGGCTTGAGTGACCCTGCAACTGTGTGCAATCCACTAATGAGCGCGATGCCACAGGCCCCGAAACACATTAGCACTTTTGGCTTCCACTCAACCTTCTTCCAATAAATAGGATGTTGTCAGAACTGGCGTTCTTCCAAGTAAAATTTATGTGAACAACAGATAACTATATTCAGTTCATCCGCAAAGTCAACAAAACATATTTACTTATGGTTAATGACAAACGGTTTAAATTCGTTTAATACAAACTAAAAATTTACGACACTTCTGCTTACGTAAGCTTTGACGGTTAATCTTTGTCCTCAATAGGCAAGTTATGAGCATTGCCTAATATAAATACCAACGAATTTGTAAGATTTCCGTTAAGGCAGCTTACTGTTATAGATCAATTTTACATATACTCCTACTAAAACGAGCATTTCTAAATAAACTTATATGCTACATTTTAGATTCTTAATTTCCATTCCCTTTATCTTCAACAGAACAGTACTACCTCCGGAATTAAGAAATACTTTGTTCAACGACAATCCATCGGACAAAACAGCAAAACGATCCATATACACCGAAATTCAAGTCTCGCTTGCCCAAAACTACAGAAATTCTTGATTGAGCATTCTAAACTAGATGAATTCTTCTCGCTACACACCTCCAAATCTAGCAGCGACATGCTGAAGTGCAGGCAATGCGTATGAGTCTATTGAGATTATAGCAACACCAGTCAATATCTGACTAGCTTTCAATTTAATATGGCGTTTAACAACATCTAGAATAATAAACACCGGTGACTAGTTGAAAGAGATTCTGAATGTTGAGATCAACTTCAATTCTTGCTCGCATTGTATTGTGGCCTGTGTGGAAATTCAGCTGCATATGGATCGGTGTAAGCAAAGAATTGCATATTTTCAACCTGAAAAATATAAGTAAAAAGAAGATACAAAATTGAAAATGGGAATATACTTCCAAAGATCACGCGTCCATTATTTACTAATTAATGAAAGAGGCTGCTAGCATTGGCGCAGCTCCAATCCTTTGCTTTTGTAATTGAAATAGCAAATGCGCTAGACTTCCAATCCGCCCGCCACATTTATTAGCACAACAAAATGTAAACATTTTGAAAGGTGAAAAACCAGGTAGCGGATAGACGCTGGCGGGGTTGCCGATAATAATTATTTAAATCCAGTGCATTAAAAGAACTCTAATCGCAATTATAACAAGTTGTACCACACGGCATACATGACTTCAATTTTTTTATACGGGCTCATTTCCACTTTGCCCGGTCACTAGAACAGTAAGACTGAAAACTGGCTAACAGGGAACGTAAGCTTTGAATATATGACAATTGTGTGGCCAATAATGAAGACTTGAAATAAAAAGTGGAGATGACAAGAGGCGAACATATTTTAATTATAATTCCGTCTTTGGCTGATATTTTAATAATCAGTTTCCGTCAGCAAAATGATCCCAAAGATCAAAGGGCTCGGTGGTTAGAGACGATTTCTTTAAAACAAACGTGCTAAGATCTGAACCATGTCGACGGCAAATCCAGGGCATTAATCTAAGAGATCACACCAAGGATGAAATCGGTCTACTTTACACAACGCTTCGTTTATACTTACATATTAATTAATGTATACTTATAGTGGCACTGGTGTTCATATTAAAATTATAGACTAGATAAAAATAAGAAGTTTGTAACTGTTTAAAAATGATATTTATTCTTATTTAAGGAAAGCAAACTCTACTTGATAAGTAAGAGCTATGCATATATGGGCAAACGTAACGAGGGCCAACGACTGTCGAACAAAAATGGCATAATACAACTTAGATCAAGTCCTTTTAAACATGACAAAAATGTCTTTGTGTCAGAATAGAGAAACTTACTGTCGTAATTTCTGGACCTAAAACTGTTCCAATGAAGGAAATCTATTAAAATTGAACTGCAGTTATAAACGAAGAATACAAAGTGAAATACAGGCCAGCTAATGCTGAGTAAATTTATGAAGCTACCTATGCTGCATGAACAGTGTGATTTGTGTGCGATCAACAATTTTTTCAATTTCCCCGTGAAAACAGCCAAAATAGTTATTGGATCGGACCAGTTTAGGAAACTGCCTGCGCAGTTTCAGTTATGACTAAGAATTCAGCTAAAATACAAATAAAAGCACAACTGGAATCATATCGTATTTCAAAACCAAAAAACCAATAAAGCATGTAAAGGAAAACAAGTTAGAAAAAAACTTCCCAAAGA
The DNA here is from genome assembly GCA_029291075.1 of Eudiplozoon nipponicum. Classification (NCBI taxonomy): domain Eukaryota; kingdom Metazoa; phylum Platyhelminthes; class Monogenea; order Mazocraeidea; family Diplozoidae; genus Eudiplozoon; species Eudiplozoon nipponicum. Next base: position 2,390 of record JAQBSW010002169.1, on the reverse strand, counting down.
GTAAAAATTAAATAATATTAATGATAAGAGTCATACCAAATTATTGCTTGCACTAGTGAATGGGTAACTGTCTCCCGCACATTGAGCTTCGGCAGTGACTGTCCATACGAATGCGAGCCCACAGAATAAGGAGCAGCCGATTATATACAATGGGACTGGTGATTCAAGATGCTTTATAAATAAATAAATAAATATATATATATATATATATATATATATATATATATATATTTATAGAGTGGGTTTATGTTGGTTATTAGGTTTGTTTTCGTGCTCTGATTTGGATCATGAAAGTTCAAAACGCGCCGGTGTGTGAGATAGATAGGTATTTAACAGGTCGTGCAACTGGTTACATACAATGTCATTGATAATTTACTAAAGCTCGAAAGCTTGACTAAGGTAAATAGCTTCATTAGAATTTAGAGTGACTATCCAGAATCCAGTAGACAATTATATAGACCAAAAACGTTTACGTTCAAAACAAGAAAATGAAAGTTGAGGCCCTATTGACTATTTAAAATTGCTCTGCATCATGCAAAACAGGCTTTCATCACTTCATCTTGTCTAACATACTATTTATTTAATTATAAATGAAAAGTTGAAAATGGTTTATTATTCAGCAATAGTTAAACAAAACTCTAAGACCGTCTATTTGCACTGCTACAGCTTTTATAAAGTCCACTATTCATGTATATCTGGTTATATGTGGGTATGCAGCCCTGGAAATTTATTCATATGTATGCATATAGGTATTGATTTATGCAAGTATGAATGTCTATCATCGAAATATTAGAGTATATAAAATTTAGTTCGGCATTAAAGTATGGTACTTTTTATAGATGATTCTTCACATGGACGCATATTTCAGTTGCCTTATTTTTGCAAACTAGAATTTCTGGACTGGTAGAATGTCGAATTGATTTTCTGTGCAAGGTAGCAAAAAAAATGAAGCAAGCAAAAACAAAACATCGGTATTGTCATAATTTCTACAAAAATAATTCATCAAAATAAAAATATTTGAAATAACTTACCTGTGCATCTGCTAGGTCGAATTTCGATTTCATTAGTTTGAATAGTAAAATATAACGTTTGGACGAACATTGCAGGCAGAAATAATATTGTATAAATTAAAATTATGGGGTATTTTTTGTGTTCAATCTTTTACTTATTGAATCGCAGTGTGCTAGTAATAATTCTTTAAATCAAGTTTGCGAGCTTGAAGTAAACACCAATCACATTTGAATTAACCATTCGTCGAACAAAATAACAAAACTACCGCCAAACGCAACGCACTGATGTTTGTTGAACTTCAATGATTATCATCAGAATAGAACGGCAAAGTGACTATCGAGGATCAAACCGCACTGAATATATATATGGAAATCAAAGTTAGATGTGCTGCTCTCACATCTAGCAGTCTTGCGTATATTCAACTTGACTGGAAATGTAGTCTGCACAATTTCTATGCAGTCAAGAACATTAACTGTTTGCAGCTTTCGCCACACATACATATAAAGGCAGTACAATTTAAACAATAATTGATTGCGCGGGTGGCGGTAACAAATCTTTAAAATCAAGTTTGCGGAGCTTGAAGTGCAAACACCAATCCCATTGTATTTAACCAGTCGTCGGAACATACATAACAAAACTACCGCCAGCTGCCACGCACTGGACGCGTTTCGACCTTCCATGATCATCATCAGAGTACGACGGCAAACCGACTATCGAGGATCAAACCGCATTGAATATATATGGAAATCAAATTTAGATATGCGGCTCTCACCTCTAGCAGTCTCGCATACATTGAACTTGACTGGAAATGTCGGCTGCACAATTTCTATGCAGTCAGGAACATTAACTGTTTGCAGCTTTCGCCACATATACATATATAGGCAATGAAAATTTTACAATAATTGATCACGCGTGTGGGGGTAACAAATCTTTAAATCAATGTTGCGATCTTGAAGTAAACACCAATCCCATTGTATTTACCCAGTCGTCGAAGAACATAACAAAACTACGTCCAGTCGCAACGGACTGACGCGTTTCGGCCTTCCATGATCATCATCAGAGTACGACGGCAAACTGACTATTGAAGATCAAATAACTCAAGCAATACAAAATATCATAATCCTTAACACTAACAAGGACTCCTTTGTGCTAGCAGATAAACTGAAGGAGAAAAATTTTTTAAAGAATAATATGGTCTCGTGTTGAAGTCAATATCTTATTTATGAACATTCCACTGAATAAGACAACGGCGATATTGTTTGACCTGATTTAAAAAGAGGTTTATGATTTACATATAGACACAAATGAAATAAAAGACCTTAAATTATTATGTCTAAATACGTACAATTTAAGCAATACGTAACTGAACGAAGTAATAC